>CAXKVX010001817.1:0-28132 GCA_964058865.1 Eleocharis quinqueflora
CAACATTAGAAAGTATTAAGACTTTTTGTCTGTAGTATAAAGAAATATTGTGTTTAGTGTAATGACTTTTTGTCTGTAGTATAAAGACATATTGTGAAACTCCAAAATGGAGGCTTAGAACTAAATTTGTATGTAGTATAAAGACATATTGTGAAACTCCAAAATGTAGGCTTAGAACTAAATTTGGATGACAACATTAGAAAGTATTAAGACTTTTTGTCTGTAGTATAAAGAAATATTGTGTTTAGTGTAATGAAAACTCGCTGAACAAGCTCCGCTCCATATTGTCACTCACATCTTGATGGATAATTCTCGAGCTCCGCTGCACGCGCTTCAATACCCGCTCCGCTAAGGTTGCTGCTCCAACCCGCTCCGCTAAGCTCGATGCGGAAGGAAGGTCGACCCAGCGCGCGCAAGGAACCTCGATGCAGAAGGAAGGTCGACCCAGGGCGCGAAATGGGAGACGGTTTGTCGGGGGGTGTGTAAGGGGGACACTTAACGGGGGATAGTTAGTCGCCTCCGAAAGGAATTGTGTCATGATACTTAGTAGTTACCAGATATACACACAAAAAAAGAAGGATATGATAATATGCATAGTACATCTCTTTCTGTACTATGCATCTATGCATGTTTAATTTGCTCAATAAATTGATATTAAAGTTTCTCAATAAATTTTTCATATCAAAATCTTCTAGGAAATCAAATTTCGTGATTTTTATACCTTTCTTACTATTTTTTAAATATTTTTTTAAAAATAGTCCACAAATGACACTTTTGTAATATTAAATCTGGACTGTTTTTTAAAAATATTTTAAAAATAGAAAAAAACTCTAAAAATCACAAAATTTGATTTCCTACAAGATTTGATTATAAAGAACTTATTGAGCAACTTAATTCTCAATTTATTAGACAAATTAATAGCCACGTAATACGAAAGGGGGTATACTATGCATATTACCATATCCTTGCTCACTTATTAATATTTTTTATTAATAAACAACTCAAAATCAAACCATTTCAAAAAGACCGGTGTTCGCAACACCAGCATTTTCTATTATTCGAACTTCAACAGCACTCTTGGTTTTTATTTATAATTTATTTATTAAATTTTAATATTAAAAAAATCGGTAGATGTCCGGTCTATAGGCAAGTTATTTTGGCTAGGACAGATTTTGTTGAATAAGTTATTTTAGTTAAGTTTAAATTTTGTATAGATCCCAACCGTTAAAATCAAGATCAAACGAAGAACACCTCATTGGTAAAAATGAGAGTTGCCTATTTTGTATGCATCTTTTTTGCCACTTTTTCTTTATTTGATTTGATAGTCTATCGAAGAAGGAAATATTTTATAACCATCTAATTATAACATAAAATATTTCCGAAGGAAATCAATACAATTTGGCAATTGGCTTTATTGCCTTTTTTTCCACTTTCGGTGTTATCCATAATCTTCCATAACGCGTCAAGGATTTGTTTCATTTCATTTTTTTTTTGCGCTTACAAATTGGGAGTTCAAATATTTTGATTCAGAAGTGTTCTGTGGGTATTCTCACTTATTTCATTGAAATATTAACTTGAGTCTTACAGTAAACTAATAAACTAACTAAAAAAGCTTACTATACTTGTACTAAATCCTAAAAATTTATAGCTGTACTAGTAGTCGATCAAATCTCCATGTCTTTTGCTTTTCTTTCATCTGTACCTGCATATTGTTCACTTGTTTTTCCACAGCCTAGAACTATTTGTAGTTAGAATTTATACAAAACATTGTATTTTCCTCTCCCTCACACCTAAACGAATACAACAAAAGCTAAGATTCATGTTCAGTAGTCAAAGTCACAAAAAACATCAAGCATCACATCCTTCTTTCTCATCATGAACTCGGATTGGAGTCAAACGGAAACGAAGAATGTCCTTTGTTTTCGGGTGGTACCTCCATACCTGTCAAATAAACTTTCTTCACTGGCACAATTTCTGTGTCTGAAATCTCTTCATCCTCTATTTCGTTCAAATTACATCCTGAGTATCCAGAGCTGAATCCAGACTCTGTGCCTACATCTATGATAATTTTGTTAGAGCAATAACCTTGGTAAATCCTCATTAGTAATGGAATTATTACAAAAACATGTAGAATCATTAACTAAATTATCAACATCTTGAGGTAGAACTAAGGACAGCTTGCGAAACAGATCCTGCTTAGTGTTTTTACACCAGAACCTTGGGAGTTCAAATATAATGAGAGGGAAAAAAAAGACTTAATTAACAAAAAAAGCAAAATTTATCTAGGCAAATTATTGTTCTTCTTTGATTAACCAATGTATTTTGGAAACGGTGAATAATATAAAATAAAAATCCTTTTTTTCCTTTCAAATTTTCTTGGAAATACGTCCAACTTTTGCACGTTCACAAACCTTTTTTTGTGCTTTCAAAATCATATGATGTTTAATTTTTTTTTTAAAAACTTGCATACTTCAAAATATTTATACACTGAATATTTTAGCGTATTTGGACTGTTCAATTCTTCAAGATTGGTGAAGACTATTTTTTAGAATACGTTGCAAAAATTAAAGTGAATCAATTTTTTTTTATCAATTTCGAAGAATTGAATAGTTCAGATGGACTATTCCCCTATTTATTTTATTAGCGAAAAGAATAATTTTATAATGGATAATTTTGGGGCATTCAAAACTATTCCCCTATTTAGAAAACTTGTGTTAAAAAAATTGTCATTGTCATCAACACACCATGCATGATATGAGCTTTAGCAGAAATTATCATTGAATTAATAATAATATAATAATTATAATAAAAATAATAATTGGTGTTTTGTAACATAAATACATAATTAAATCAAGGGATAATTTTGTATGTGCCACTCAAAACTGGAGAAATCTCAGAAATGTCATCCAGAATTGATTTCTTTCATTTTTGCCACTCAAAATCACTGGTATCTCCTATTTTTGCCATTTTTTTTCAAAAAGACAAAAATGTCCACTATTCTGAATGACATTTCTGAGATTTCCCCAGTTTTGAGTGGCACATACAAAATTATCCCTTAAATCAAATGTCCCAAAAGTAAAGAAATGGATTGAAAATTGGCAAAATTAGTGAACAGTAAAGCCCAATAAAGGCCCAATAAGAAACCCTACCCGACAGAAGAAGATAGCATAAGGACACACACCTCCACCTCTGCACTAAGACCCTTATAAGCCGCCTTGCCAAACCCTACTTTACTTTCTCTCTCCTCTCTCGCCGTTGAAATCGAGACTTGTCGTCTCGGATTCAACTCTTCGCCACTCGATCTATTTTTCGCTCCAATCGATCGCTTGATCTTACTCGATTTTACGCCGTCTCGACTCGATAATTAGCTTGTGGTATGAATCTTTTGCTATTTTTAGTTAGATCAGCGACTCTTTTTTTAGATCTGAGATTAGATTAACCAAGTGTGACTATGTGTTAGGGTTTAGTAGTTTGCTTTTCTAAGTTTAGAGGGGTTTATTTGTGCTGTATGTAATTAGTAGACTTTTAGGTTGGTCTAATTTAAGGCCTCTTGAAATTGTAATTTTGTTGTGCTATATAGTCACTATTATAGCGATCTGTTTCTAATATTTGTTCTCAAACTCTGTAATTTCACTAGAAACGAAAAGCATCTCTGGTTAGTTCAAACCTTTTCTCTTATCTCTTGTTAATGAAAAGTAGGTGTCTTTGTAAAAGTTGATTCCTTTTTCTTTGTTTGTCCCCCTCGCTCTTATTTTTAAAGAGAAATCTCGTACATGTTTTTACTTAATCTGAGTACTTGAAGAGTAATGGACTTTTCAGTTTTCTCCCTATTTGTTCATCTTCAATCTGGCATCTTCCCTAGGGTCGACTTCTTTGATCTCAGTACCGGCTTCAATATTTCTGAAATATAATATCCTTTTTGTTTGCTTTGTTTTTTAAGATCCAGGCTATTGTATCCTTTGTTGTCTTTATGTCCCTGATTTGTCTTTTAATCTTGTGCATAACCAATCTTTTGAAGTATGTTTAGTAAATTAGAATTTTGTTGTCTGATTTAATCTATAAGGAGAGTAATACAGTTGTATTTTGTAAAATTAGAAAATTTTGGAAGATCTGTAAATTCTAAACCAATCTAATGTTTGGTGTTTTTTCTTTTAAGGAGATCAATAGTCATGCAAGTTTTATTGAATTTTTGAATTGTTGGTACAGAAAATGGCTGGAGTTACACCTCAAGGATCACAGTTTGATGAGCGTCAATATGATGCTAAAATGACCGAGCTGTAAGATTCCTCTTCATTGTATATTTGAACTGTATATTATATTTCAATGATTTCTCTGAATGTTAATCTATATTGCTATTAATGTAGGATCGGGGGTGATGGTCAGGAGTTCTTCACCTCTTATGATGAAGTACATGAGAGTTTCGATGATATGGGGCTCCAAGAAAACCTTCTCAGGGGCATATATGCCTATGGTACTAATATAATATAGACATTTACTGCTGTTTTCTATGTTACTCCCAAGTCTCATCTTATAGTTTGATTTAAAAAATGTATGATTGAAAATTTGTATTGTTGGCCAATGAATGCCAACAAGATTTTCATATACTGGGATCCTAATGATAGTAACTAATATAATATTGGGTGGGCTAGATAATGTGTGAATTGTCATTTCTGTATGGCTAGCCTTTACCTGAGTTGCTTATATCTTATACTTCAACTGATTCCAGCCAAGCAGAATAGGAAAATTATAAATGTAACATGCTCTTCATAACAAGTATAATTCATTATATCTTATGTTGAGTTACTTTTCCAATAATCATCAAGCAATTCAACCCCTCTATAATAGGTTTTGAAAAGCCGTCTGCCATCCAACAGAGAGGTATTGTTCCGTTTTGCAAGGGTTTAGATGTGATCCAGCAGGCTCAGTCTGGTACTGGTAAAACTGCCACCTTCTGTTCGGGCATTCTTCAGCAACTAGACTACAGCTTGGTTGAGTGCCAAGCCTTGGTCCTCGCCCCAACCCGTGAGCTGGCACAACAAATTGAGAAGGTCATGCGTGCCCTTGGAGACTACTTGGGTGTCAAGGTACATGCCTGTGTTGGTGGTACAAGTGTCAGGGAAGATCAGAGAATTCTGCAGAGTGGAGTCCATGTAGTAGTGGGTACTCCAGGCAGAGTGTTTGACATGCTCAGGAGGAACTCCCTGAGGCCTGATAACATCAAGATGTTTGTTCTTGATGAGGCTGATGAGATGCTTTCTCGTGGTTTCAAAGACCAGGTATTGTATTGTATTTGTATGTTTTTTTTATACCAATTTCTTCTGATACATACATGAGTCCGCGTTGTTTTATTGACTAGTTGTTTGGATGGTTTGAAGCCCAACCATGTAGATGGATAGTCTTGAAAAAAAAAATTGAATTCAGATATCATTTGAATCTTCATCGTGTTTCTATACAGGTGTTAGATTTCCACATTGAATATATCATTTTTCTTGGAAACATTGTTAATATCAGAGATAATTGAACATTGTTGTAATTTATTGCTGAACAATGCCTCCTGAGGCACATATCAGAGATAGTTGTGAAACTGATTAGCATTTTTTCTTCACAATTATTTCAGATTTATGATATCTTCCAACTTCTTCCCTCAAAGATTCAAGTGGGAGTTTTCTCAGCAACAATGCCTCCCGAGGCACTGGAAATTACCCGCAAATTCATGAACAAGCCTGTGCGTATCCTTGTAAAGCGTGACGAGCTCACCCTTGAAGGTATCAAGCAGTTCTATGTGAATGTGGAGAAGGAAGAGTGGAAGCTGGACACTCTGTGTGATCTTTACGAGACTTTGGCCATTACTCAGTCGGTCATCTTCGTCAACACCCGACGCAAGGTTGACTGGCTCACAGACAAGATGCGCAGTCGTGACCACACTGTCTCTGCCACCCATGGTGACATGGACCAGAATACTCGTGACATCATCATGCGAGAGTTCAGATCTGGGTCTTCAAGGGTTCTAATCACCACTGATCTCCTTGCTCGTGGAATTGATGTGCAGCAGGTGTCCCTTGTTATCAACTATGACTTGCCGACTCAACCCGAGAACTACCTGCATAGGATTGGTCGTAGTGGTCGGTTTGGGCGTAAGGGTGTGGCCATCAATTTTGTGACCCGTGATGATGAGAGGATGCTTTTTGACATCCAGAGGTTTTATAATGTGGTGATTGAAGAACTTCCAGCTAATGTGGCAGATCTTCTGTAAGAGGTGCGGCTCGGCTTTGGCTCGACTCGGATTGGTTGGTGAAGTTCTATAAAATCAAATCTGAGTGACTTTCTTAATTGTGTTAAGATATTTTGTCTGTCTTTATTGGTCGGTCCGTCTGTCAACCTACCTAGCTGCTATTAATTAGGTTTTTGTTTCTGTTTTGGGTTTTTTTTGGAACGAGTTGAGATTGTTGTCATTTAGTGTCTGTTTAAGATTTATTACTCTAGGTATGTTTAATTTATGTTTTGTGATGGATGGAACATGGAACAAAACAGTTTTGGTGTATTTTATGTTTCGTGAATTTTGCCCTAGTGTCCATCGTTTGACTGTGTTACTCGGTTCTATTAAAAGAAAGAAAAGGTTTTGGCAACTGACTAATTTTAAATCTTTTGATGTTGGTGTCCTTTTCCCCGGAAGTTTTTGCTTAAACCTTTAATTTGCTTTCTTCGAAACCTTTCCTATTCCTCGATTGTTAATCAAAATTTCTTTTCCGAATTGCGCACTTCAAAAAAAAATTCAAGAATTGAGTATATCCCAATCATTCACATCTATAACAGCATTTTTTAGTGAGGCCATGTTATCATAGGCACGGCACACCATTACATATGCTTTCAATTGTTGAGTTCCATCCGCAATCCGTCACAAACCCACCGATGGCTCTGTGAGATAGGATAATGACTTGTGGGGCCCAACCTTTTATAATGAGAGCTCTATCTCGTACCCTTTCTTGCAACTTTTCTTCGATCAACCATTGTTCGATCTCCAACATTTTATCTCATGCGTTTATCTCCTACAGGAGGGTTCGCCTGGTTATCCAAGAAATAGGGGAGGAGAGAGAAGGATTGGGGTTGTGAATTGAATAGAAGAGGATAAGGGGAATTTCGTCGTAATAATAAATTTGTTTTTTTAAACATAAAAAAGATTTTAAGGATTTGAGGTGGCAAATTTCAAAATATACATTATATTATGATGACAAATTTCTAATTTAACAACTTTGAAGTTTGAAGTGGTGCAGAGCCAAATACCAAAAAAAAATATCAGAGATTATGGATGAAAGCACCATTTAGTTTTGAAATGCACGGAAAACTAAAATTTTTGAAGTCCGTCATGAGTAAAAAAAAAATTCAAAAACAGTTGCTGATGAACATTACAAATAACAATTCAATTCAAGTGAAATGCCAACAGCAATGTCAAAAAAATTCTTGGTTCCTGTTAGTGTACACTGTACAACAAACCATCTCGTTATTAAGGAAGAGCATTCTTTGCATCTGTTTTTAGGTGCACTTCGCGCTCATAAAATCTGAATCATTGAATTAGATTTTACGGTTGAACGTCAACTATATGATTCAGAGAACTTTTGTATGATAAGAATCCAATTTCAGTCTAGCCTACAATATTAATTTGAAGTTATCCTAACTATGCCCATTTGGAAACTCTGTTGGGAACTAGGAAGCAATAGAAACTCATGAATACAAATGGTAGGTATGTCACTGGTAATGACTAATGAAAAAGATGCAGTATATTCGCCACCCCGGGAATTCTCTGACTCATTCCATTGTGATGGTTGCGGTTGCCGGCATGGCGACGTTGAAAAATTGAATATATGCCTTTCGACGAGTGACACTTGTCGACTCTTGCAATATTTGAATTGGCATTTTAGTATTTTACTTTACTCATATTGACTGTGACTGTGACTGTGACTGTGACTGTGATAACACTGCCAGTTCATTGCACTAACTTTTGGTTGCTCTGGTAACATACCAGCATAGGTGGCTGACTGAAATACAAATGTCCATCGATGTTGCAATAGGATGATGTTTACCACTTTATCATGTATCGGAGAAGGATGTAACCTGACAAGTGACAATGTTTGTATTTCCATGAATCTAGTCCTACATGTATAGGATACATGCATTATTGTAATCGTAATTGAGCCCTCTATGTTGTTTCACAAATGAATCAGCGCCTCACTTTTCTGCGAAGAGCAAATAAAAATGGACGCTGATACAGTGCCTTCGTCTCTGCCCTTCATTCCTCGCTTATACTGACGTGTGAATTCCGCGCGAATCCCACGCTTTGATTTTAGAGGCTCCTCTTTTTGGGCATTTCAGAAGCAGAGTTGGGAGCGAGAGATCTTTATCTAATAAAAATATCTCAAAAAGACATGACCATTTTTAATTGAGTTAATATATCATCCCCCACTTCCTGTCCTCCTCTCACGTCCTCCGCTACGCGACAAACAGTTACGTGATACAGTATAAAGACTTGTAACATTTAATATATAGACTTCTATGTTAAAATGGAGACTGCCAAATAAAGTATTATGTGTACATTTTCTGAGAAATGAAGACTGTCAAAAAATATAAAGACTTCGAATGTTAATTATAAAGACTTTCATGATACAGTATTCATTGCAGTATATAATTAACAAGGAAATTACAAATAAATACTACATATCTTGAGAAATGAAAACTTGGCACTCAATATTTATTATAATGAATCCAGTTCAATAGTATAAAGACTACTACATTTGAGTATAAAGACTTACATTCAGTATATAAAGACTACTACATTTGTCGTATATGAAAGACGTGTAAGAAAAACTTATAAGAAGAGACAGTTAGTCGCTTCCTTCTTAATTATGCGACTGAGAATTAGTATTCGAATTTGTTCTTTAATTCTGAGGCACCCGAATAAAGACCTTTGTCTTAATTATTTTATCTTTACACAGGTGCATTTCATATTTTCATACCGTGTATAACAAAAAGTTGGTTAAATGGAGAACAGATCAGATCCCCAAATGAATAGTGGCCAGTATGTTGACACCAAATCCCAAATTTTTTAAATTATCTTTTCGTTTGCCAAACTACTGCACTAGCATTTATCCTCACGCTTGTCTCAAGCAAAAGAGGTTCAACTAATATAAAATTGCAACATAATTAGGGTGTCAATTTTGAAAAATATACTTCAATTTTTTAAATTTGAGTTTCTTTTATTTTTGTTGGGTTTTTGTAACGTGCTCAGATATGATCAGTCTTCCAACTAGAATTCTATAACTTTCATATTCCATCTCCAATAGGATTCCAAGAGTTTGTGCTTTGTTGTGATAGCGTGCTGGTCTTGTGGAATTAGTTGCAATAGAAATATACCTGTCTAACATGTAAAATTATTACGAAAAAATAGTTTCGTTAATCGTTTTATTTAATAAATAATTAAGAAATATTGTTTCGTTAAAGAAAACAATCGGAACGAATCAATACGCTTTAAGTCGTTTTCTTTGCTCTTCATCCATCTTTTGTCTCATCAAACTAAAACAAATCAAGAATCGGTGATGTACAATTCTAATTATATACATGAATCAAATCATTCATCTCCTTGTTTCAATAATCCTTCATCTCCACTTTAATCACCTTCTCTCAGCGTAGCTCTTTTTTTCTGAAATCAAAACAATTATAACAATACACATTCACAAAAACGACGAAACAAATGATCACTAAACAATATATTTTTGTTAACCATTTCGTTATTTTAATGACAGAAATTTCTTTAATCGTAATCATTTTATTTGTTACGAAACAAAACGAAAAACGATTAAATAACCTGTAATAGAAACCCTACAATTAAATCTTTTTTGAGATTTCGTGGATGCTACTAGTTACAAATTCAAATGCTAATTTCCTTATGAGGTGCCTTGTCCATACTATGTTTTTTAGAATATCATAAAAAATGCCTTTTTTAATGCTGGCCACTCTATGAATATTTTAGTAGAGTCTCTTAGTGAGTGCACCACAACACACTTTTTCAAAGAAATGACATTAAATAGGTTGACATATAAGATTTTGATTGATGCAACATGCAATAGTTTGTTAAAATGAAATTAATTATAAAAATCATACACAGAAATTTTGAGCATTCAGATATGGTGTTTGCCATGCCACCCATAAATGAAAGAAAAAAATAATTGGGTTGCCTAATTGGCTATATAGGTAACTAAATTTTCAAGTATCTAAAAATTTTGTTTATTTTTTTTTAATGCAATTGGCTGTCAAGTAAATATAACTAATCTCTTTATTGTTCTAGAAAAATCCGAAATTTAGATAGAAATGACATTTAAACCTGTCTGTTTTATAGAAATCAGGAATTCACTGCCACATATTATAGAATCGGGCATTCAAATCAAGAGAGTTAATTTGGAACTTTTTATGTCACGTATTTCAAATTTTTGAAATTTTAATATCAAGATTTGAATCATTAATTCTCTTCATTTTTCATGATATTTCTTATGTGTTGTCTATTGAATCAGAAAAGAACATCTGAACTATTCATTTAAGGCTCCGGTCTCAATTCAATTTAGTTTCTCTAATGAAGCTTAATGAAGCAAATAACACACATCTTAGTATTGTTGATTGTGGCGAAGCCACTAAAATTCAGGAGGGATCAATAGAACCATCATGCAAAAGAAAATTAGAAACTTAGAATTTTTTTTGAAAAAATATACTTATAATTTAATTTTCTTTGAAAAATATGCATCGTTTTGAACTCTAAAAAAAATTCTAAATTTTGAACTCCTCTAATGAAAATTCTGAATTCGTCCCTAATTGTTGAGTTAATGATTCTCTCTTGTATTGATCATTATGTATTATTTTTTATATTATTTAGTTGTTTATAGTCATACAAAATTGTTAGTCATATTTACACTCTATGTTTTGTTTTCCGTATGAATTGAAATCATTATATTTACATTGTTTCTTTTGTCCTACTTTAAAAGTTCTACTGATTTATAAAGCATGATAATAAAATAGAAAACATTTTATTGTAAAATGGATGCAAAATTTAATTTTGTTTATGTCGAATTTTCTAGTCAACGAATCAAACAAGAGATGATGATTATGCTTTTAATTTGCGCGCTTTCGTAAAATACTAGTATGATGTCAACACGATACGGTAGAATAAATAATATTATAATACCTTTCGTGTCTTTCATAATAAAGTATATGCAAAATTTAATATCTAATGAACCAATTATGTTGATGTATATTTTTTTATATTTCCGATTCATAAACTTTAAAGTGGAATTTTAAAAAAATTAAAATGTGGTCAAATTTCTTTCTCAAATATCTATTTTTGAAAATATATGTTGGTTTATTGCTATATTCCTGCATAGTTATAAATATTTGACTCCTGTTTTTAAAAATTACAAAAAAAATCTTAAATAGCAATATCATAAATAACAAGATATATGTCAATAATAAATGCTACAGAATATCTTGTCTTCATGAGAAGATATTATATGCTCTTATTATGGTAAGGGAATTGAAAGTCTAAGAGAATGAAAGTCTAAAATTGAGCGGTTGTGATCGAAAGAAATGAAAATCTCACGCTCTGTATTGATCTGAGAGGTGAATAAAGGTTTGGAGTCAAAAACTCCAATCTCCTTTTATTAGTAGTAAGCATTAAGTGAGAATTGATTGTATATTTACATTCTATTTTTAGAGTAACTACATGGAGGTAGGGGTGCAAGAAATATTTGTAGCTCGTGGCTCACCCGTGTTCAATTTGTCAAAAACTCGTTATGAACTCGTTCGTTATCAGCCCGAGCTGTTAACGATACGAGCTGTTCAGCTCGTTAAGTTAACTAGCCGATCTTGAGCTTTGTCCAGCTCGGCTCGTTAACGAATCACACATGTTATATAAAGTTAATTGATAGATATTAATATCTAACTGCAATAGTTGAAGTACAAGTTGCACAATATCAATTAACATATAATCTAGGGGTGTTAAAAATATTCGTAGCTCGTGGCTCGTCCTTATTCGACTCGTCAAAAACTCGTTATGAACTCGTTCGTTGCCAGTTCGTTATGAACTTGTTCGTTATCAGCTCGTTCGTTAAGTAACGAGCCGATCTTGAACTTGACTCAGCTCGTTCGTGTTCGACTCGTTTGCACTCCTACATGGAGGTGCCAAAATAAATGAGTCTGGATGATTTATTTATAAAATTATAAAAAAAAAACTATTTTTATGTTAGTGCTTTTCGTTATTCACACATTATTATTTGTTGGTGATTGTAACATTTTTTGACAAAAGCAAAATCCGAAAAGGGATACCAACTTTCATTACTTTTCGAAAGTTAAAGTACAGATACAAAAGTAGAGTATATAGGATGCATACTCTGAAATCAAAAAAGAATAAAAAGAAAAGGCTTTAGTTTCACAGAGAAAACAATTAAACTAACTTCCTTTGAAAACTAAAGACCTGATCAAACTAACTATTTTTAAAATATTTAAAAATTCTCATATAACTAGAAAGATATATATAGCTGCTGTTACAAAGAAAGTAAGAAACCAGATAACAATATAAACTGTTGTTTCACTTAAGTCCTTGATCTCTTGCAAAATATATATTCTGGTTTCTGCTCTTCTAATCTTCATGCATATATTCATGCCTTCTGTCTCACTGTCAGTTTCTTCTGTCAGAGAGTTCACCATTAATTCAGATGGATCTGAATGTTTAACCTCAACAATCTGCTGCATAAGATTAATACAAGAGATCCAAAACCAAGCAATATAAAGATTTATTTAATAATCCTTGATTATTATTGCATGTTTTTGCATTACAAGAGAAACCAAATGAAAACAGCTAGTAAATTCAAACTGATAAACTATTACAATCCTACATTCGCCTCTAACGCAATAACGAGATGCGTACGTAAAACCTTTCAACCTTGTCAATTTGTCATGTAATAATTAGGTATGAATGTGCAATGCAATCTCTATTTAGCACCCGACAGTACATCCACTAATTTGTATTCTTTTAATGAAATGAAATCATTGAAATGGCCACGAACCTCAAAATCGGGATGTCGCTTTACCCGTGATTTAAAAGGAGAATTTTATGTCTTAATTAATAAAGTGTTATTACAAGTCGGTGGAATGCTTTAAGAGAATACAATTCGTGGTTTGAAGGGGCTTTTTTTGGTAATTCATGGCCGTAGGCTGTTTGAAGGGGCTTGTTACTTCATACCTAACGGCTCCTGCTTGCTTCGATCTGAACCGTTCAAAACTCATCTAACGGTCAAAACACTTGTCTTCTAAATCAAATCACAACCGTTCGTGAGAGTTGATCGATTCGTGACGGTCGGATCGAGTCAAACAGAATCCTGCTCGCCTCAAATACGAGCAGCAGATTCGGATCCATAGATTTAGTGAAAAGCGATTTCTATAAATAAATAATATATAGTACATTTGAGGGGCTTATGAAAATCTAATCCTATTTTTATGTATGTATACCATACTTCGAATTCATCATTCTATCTAATTTCAAGTACAAAGTATAAGAAAACATATATACAATATCAAACCCGAATTTGAGAGAAATCAGTCTAATCTCTTCTGATTCGAACTCGAGCTGATTCTATTTTAAAAATAATCGGAAAAAGTCGAAATGATTCGAGCCAACTCGATTCGATTCGAGATGAATTGAAATTAAAACCGAAACAATATCAAAGAACTCAAAATTCTACTTGGTCTGATCGAAACGGTTCGAAAATCAAACCATCGTGACTGATGATTCAAAATTTAAAACGACACAACATTCGAAGACTTAAAATCCGGCCTGATCTAATTCAATAAAATTCAAGATTCAAATATGTATAACATTAACTGACTTGAAACATGACATGACACGATCCAAATCAATCAAAAGCTCGACTTGCGATGATATGAAATCCAAAGAATCCAACACTAGATGATTCAAGACTCAACCCGACTTGCCAATATTCAAATAACCGAGTCCTGAAACGATTTGAAATCCAACCTCACTCATGCCAATAATTGATACGAACGATACATCATAAGTGAAAATTAGAAGAAGAAACTGAGATAACCCAGTCGATCGAACACTCGAACTAATTTGAAATTCAAAAAAGAACGATGTTCATCGTTCAAAACTTGACCCTATCTCATCCTACGTGATATGAAATTCAAAATTTCTATTCGATCTCATCAAATACGTCTCAAAATTGAAAAATTACAACACTAAATGTTTCGAATTCGACCCCACCTGTAATACAAAAAAGATCAGTATTAGACGATTCGAAACTTGATCCGATCTCATCTGCTAAGACCTGTGATTCGAAAAAGATGAACACTGGACAATTTGAAACTCGACTCAATCTCATCCGATCCGATTCGACCGTAATCAAATTATTATCCATTTAATTTGCCATTTAATTTGCCACATGTAGTGGTTTCACACTATATAATATATGCTACCTTAGTCATTGATGGTTCCGTTTCTAGGAAGTAATTAATTCCCACTCAAATTGAAGGATAAGATAAAGATACATAATGCACGCTCATGTCTTAAGTTATCTGGATTATTTATACACTCATAAAGGTAAATTACGTGTGCCAACCCACATTAATCTGGAATCGTATCTGCTGCTCTTATTGATCAAGAGCAGGACTCTGCTTTTTTTATCTGAATCGTTCAAATTTCAAATCTAAAACTTATAAAATATATAGCTCTCTGATTTTCATCTGTGGACGGTCCGATCAAAATTGAACGGTCCAAATCAGAAGAGCATGATCCTGCTCTTGCTCAATAAGAGCAGCAGATACGGATCCGATT
This sequence comes from Eleocharis quinqueflora, assembly GCA_964058865.1. NCBI lineage: Eukaryota > Viridiplantae > Streptophyta > Magnoliopsida > Poales > Cyperaceae > Eleocharis > Eleocharis quinqueflora. The sequence goes on from CAXKVX010001817.1 coordinate 14,885, forward strand.
AATCTACGGACAATTTTTGGGACCGATCTCTACTAGCTATGTAAACTTATCGAGTTTCAATAAAAATGATGAGTTTTACTTCACTTTTATCATAATAAAAAAAAAAAATAAAAAAATAATAATAATAATAAAAATAGCAATTTACATGCAGTACGTGCTGGCATAAAAAAATAATAATAATTTATAGGGGCGGATGCAGCATACTCCATAGGGGCAAGTACTCTCTTCAAAAAATTTTACAAAATAATCTTATGTATTTGTACGATTTATCAAAAAAAAAATTCAAAATAATCACGTATATTTCAAAATCTGTATAATTTTGCCTCTCCTGAAAAAAAATTTATGAATCTTGTCTCTCCTGACGAAAATTTCGAATCCGCCCCTGATAATTTACATGCAGTGTTGGTATAAATTTATTTTAGAATCAATTTATTTGATATCTTTTAATAGTTGAAACTAAATAAAAGTTACTGTGGATGCATGCTTATTATTTAAATACAAGTTTTAAAAAAATATCTAACAGCTCTTAACTTTAATAGTATCTTATCTCTAAACTCTAATATAATGTGGCAATTTCTAAATGAGTTTCGGAAATATATATGAGTTTTTTATTTAGCAATTTTATTCTAGAGTTTCTTATTTAGCAATTTTGCTCTAGAATTTATAAATTATGACGTGACTTAATTATTGGAAAAAATTGATTGGTCTCTCACAACACTGACATTATTTGATGACATGACAATTAAGAAATTCTATTTTTGTAGTTTCAGAATTGAAGAATTTAGAAACTTAAGAAAAATTACTTTTTTAAAACTGATGTGGTAAATATTTAGAAACTTCAAAAATTTCAAATATAAAGCATTACTTTAACGGCTTTTTACGAAATTTAACGGAATGTAACGGTTTAAAACATAATTTTTTGCTTAACGTCAGTAATTATTTCAAGTTAAAATAAAGTTTAAACTGTATCGTGGGGTTCCTGTTTGTTGCCACGTGTATGATGTACGGAGTTTATAGTTCTGTTTAAATGATATCACTAAGTGATGAGGCTGGATTCCACTATATCTAATTATTTAATGTTGCATTCAATTTCTACAGTGTTATGAATTCTTTTATGAAAACCTTTTTTTGCTGCAAAACGTGATTCACCGAAATTTCATGGAAAATTTTCAGCTGTTTTTTCAGAGGTGAGATCAACGTTTAAAAGCGCAAGTAATAGTTGCGCTCTTAATTATACGTAAAAAAAAAATTTGTCGTTGGTTTTTTATGAAAATTTTCCAAATTTCATTTATTGTTTTAGTTCACTTCATTATTTCTAGCGTGATTGTCTGATTGATATGTTCCATCGCATTAAATTAGGGGTAAATTGAGTTAGGTTCAATATCCAGGAGAAATGTTTTATTTTAGCTTAGTCGGCAGTACGTGATGGTGATAAGTGTAAAGCTAGTCATAAACTGGACGGTTCATTTGAAAATGAATAGTTGTTTCAAATGGAGAGGATTTGCGGAGGGCTCTTCCTTCCTCTGTTGTTGGTGTAGAAGAGAATGATGCATGCCGACTATTGTCGAGTCTCTTCTAACTTCGTCTCTCTTGATTGTTTTCTTTTACATGGAGCTGAAAAGTAGGAATAGGTTCAGAAGATTTGTACACCAATTTTTTTTTTTTGTTACTGTTTGTCCGTAAACTCTTTAGGTCGGTCTGGAAATTCAAGGAATAACGTTAGAAAAGTGGAATAAGAGTGGTAAGAATAAAATAGTGTGATTTTGCAATAGTGATAGAAAAATGTAATGTTGACTATTTGAAAGAGCGAAATTATCGATTAATAAGTATCATTTGAAATAGTAAAAATATTGATAATTATTATAACAATAATAATGATGATATAATATAATAATGATAACAATAATATAATAATTATAAAGATATTATTAATACAATAATAATAAAATACTAATAAAGTAACGATACAATATAATATAAGAATCGATAATAATTATAATAATTAAGTATATAATACAATAAAATATTATTAATTAAATACAGTACAACATAATCAAATAATAATGAAAATTATAGTGATAATAATAACAATAATATAAAAATGTGATAATATGCATTATTTTAAAATAATAAAATAATATAATTATTATTAATCATTAATATTAATTTAGTAATAAATATAATATAATAATAATAATAATAAAGTATATAAAATAAACTATAATATTGCTAATTACAAATATAATACAACATAATAAAATATTAATGATAATTATAGTAGTATAATAACAATAATATAAAATTATAATAATTTGCATTATTTTAAAATAATGAAAAAACATGAATAATAATTAATAGTAATTATTAATATTATTTAATAGTAAGGATAATGTAAAAATATTAATAATAATAAGTATATATAATATATTAAAATATTGTTAATTACAAATATAATACAACGTAATCAAATAATAATGATAATAATCACAATAATGTAAAAGTTATAATTATTTGCATTCTTTTAAAATAATAAAATAATAATAGTATTTATTAATATTATTTTAATAATAAAGATAATATAATAATATTAATAATAATAATAAATTACATATAATATACTAAAATATTGTTAATTATAAATATAATACAATATAATCAAATAATAATGATAATAATCACAATAATCTAAAAATTAATAATTTGCATTATTTTAAAATAATAAAATAATAGTAATGTGTCGTATGTACGGCTTTCCACAGAATTCTATATGTATCTATGAGATCGAGTATGGAATTTTGTTTACTCACTTGAGATTGAGTATCCGTTTCCCTCCTTTTCCTATTAGGATTGGAAATCTTGTATTTTACATATCCATACGATCAATAGTAATAATTAATATTATGTTAATAATAAAGAAAATATAATAATATTAATATTAATTATAAATTATATATAATATACTAAAATATTGTTAATTACAAATATAATACAACATCAAATAATAATGATAGTTATTACAATAATATAAAAATTAAAATAATTTGCATTATTTTAAAATAATAATATAATAATAATTAATAGTAATTATTAATTTTATCTTAATAATAAAGAAAGTATAATAATAATAAGTTATATATAATATACTAAAATATTGTTAATTACAAATATAATACACCATAATGATAATAATCACAATAATAAAAATAATAATAAAATGCATTATTTTAAAATAACAAAATAATAATTATATTTAATAGTAATAATTAATATCATTTTAATAATAAAGATAATATAATATAATATTATTATTAATAATAATAAATTATATAATATACTAAAATATTGTTGATTACAAATATAATAACAATAATGATAATTATAGTAATAATAACAATAATATAAAATTATCATAATATGCATTATTTTAAAATAATAAATTGACAATAATAACTAACAGTAATTATTAATATTATTTCAATAATAAAGATAATATATTAATATTAGCAATAATAATTAAATATATATAAATAATATATTAAATTATTAATTAAATTGCAAATTTGGTTGCTTAGTCATACGGAACAATATTCCATCTATATGGTGGTATAATGGAATAACTTCTTTTATCATTATTGTATCTTTCGAAATGCGTTTGGCAAAATCATATTGTTAGAATAAGCCTCTATTCCGATATGCCATTCAAAAGTGGTGTTGCCAAACAGAGAACCATTGGTAAAATAAGGAATAGAAATGGAAGAGTGCAATTTAGAATAGTAAAAATAGAATAGTGTGATTTTGGAAGAGTGATAGAAAAGTGATATTGTTGACTATTCGAAAGAACGAAATTGTCGTTTGACAAGTGTTAATTACAATAGTATAAATGTTGATAGTTATGATAACAATAATGATGTTGGCTATTTTTTATGACTAGATTGGTTTGTGGTATTTATTTACTGCCTCTTTTAGTTAGGCATGATTACCCGTGTGGCTTTGTTTATTTTTTTATGTAATTTTCTAAGACTAAGTCTGACATGTCAAGAAATACAACTTCTTTCCGAAAAAATTATAATAATAAAGACGTTAAGTTGTTAGGTTATGATTCTAGAGAAGCAACATTAACAATTATCAAGCTATAAAATTGGATTATTAGTAATACCAACATTATGTCATTTTATATATTTTTTATTTCAATACCTTCTAGAGATTTAACTTTGGATTTTTTTCTCAAATATAAAAATTTCCCTTATATGTTATCTTAAAAGAAATGATAATTAATAATTTCAATACAAAAAACTTAGGCACAATATTTTAGGTGCTCCCTATATAGATACTAATATGTATCACTTAAATGCATTAAGATTAATACCGTGTGTTTCAATCAAATAATACGAATTGAGTACCTAGAGGGCATCTAGAATGGTGTACTCAAATTTTTGTCTAATTTCAATCATTAAAAGATTTAGTTGGCTCCTTCTTTTCATTATAGAAAACTTAATTTTGTACTATTTTGGAAAAGAAAAAAGGATTAAATTTGTGGTGAACAAAATTTAAATGAATCCTTTTTAGCAACAATTAATTAAGAACCTCCCTCAGATAACCAATTTACTCACTTTTAGTTTTCCTTTATTCCCTCAAAAATATATCTATACAAGTATGCAACTAAAAATATATAGTGCATGCAGGTCGTTCTTCATTTCCCAAAATTTAGAGCAATAACTATTGCAGGTCTTTTTTGTTCCATATAACAACATGTACTTACTTCGGATCATAATCATTATGTATATATGATCGGTCGTTTAATCGTTTTTAGGTTCATTTCATGATAAATGAAACGATTATGATTAAAAAAAATTCTTCTTTTAAATAACGAAATAGTTAACGAAAATATATTGTTTCGTAGTTTCGTTTGTGACTGTATCTTTAGAATTATTTTGATATCAGAGAAAAGAGCTATGCCGAGAGAAGGTGATGAGAGAGGAGATGAAGGATTGCTCGAATGAGGAGATGAAGATTTTGATTCATTTGTATAATTAGAATCGTTTATTACTGATTTCTGGTTTGCTTTAGTGTGATGAGAGAGGACTGGCAGATTCAGGACTCAATCAAGCCCATGCACAACCAAGTCCTGACACTGATGTTGTGATCAAGCACAGGCACAAATTCACTAAAACTACATTAAAAGTTCAATTTACATTAAAAATACTAGCACGAACTCATTACATTTTGTATTTTCTGAAAATCGAGCATGCGCTTGCCCCAACATACATCCGCCCTTGAGAGAGAGGAGATGGATGAAGAGCGAAGAAAATGAATTTGATCGTTTTGGTTCGTTCCAATCGTTTTCTTTGACGAATCAGTTAACAAAACAAAATTTTTTAATTGTTCATTAAACAAAATGATTAACGAAGCTACTCTATTTCGTGATCGTTTCACGTGTTAGACATGTCTACGTATATACATACAAAATAGCATTGAATGTTGGAAGTACAGAAAGATGGAGGTCAATTTATGATCTTTCTGATCTGCTTTATTCAGTATTCTAGATAAAGATAATGACTGATACATGATTCTCTATTTTCCTATTTTATAAGAAGTTCCAACCATTTTGTTTATGAAGTCTTAAATTGATCATCATACATCAAAATAATACATCTACGGCTCCACTGTTGCTTTGAAACGAAATTAAAGGTTAAACAATGACCTAAAATTTTAGGCATTCTTTTCAAAGAAATAAATTACGTCAAATCAACAGAAATAATTAATTAAAGAGCTGACTTGGATTTTTTTAAGAACTTCACGGATCAACTTGTTTTGTTTTCCATTTCTTCAACTTGAGGAACTATTTTGTTTTAGAAGCTTATGGATTAGTTTAAGTATCAATGTCTGAATTTTCCTTCATATTTTTTTTCTAGTGTAAAATAATTAACTTCTTTAGTTCTTTCGAATAGCCAATATTTAGAAATTATACAAAAAAAAATATATAATCAAGCTTACGGACAATAAATAAAAAAATTCAGGTGTTTCCCACATTAATATTTCTTTTCTTCAAGTGCTGCCTTTTGTTAAACAGAAGTAGCCGTCAATAACCCTTCAAAACTAAGTATCATCAAGCTAGTTTACTCTTTGTTTTAATTTATTTGACAACCTTTTCATTTACCCTAATTTCTTAGATATAATTATACTTGTACTAACATCCTTAAATAAAAGACTTTAAAAAATATACTTTTAATATCTGAAATATATAAAAATATCTACTTCCCACCTTCGCATGACTTAATTGCAGGTACCAAATTATTGGAAGGTGAAATGGAGATGCTTATATTATATCAAATCAAGTCTTTTCGGAATGTGACATACTTTGCTATCTAAAATGCAATGTAAATATTAGTGATACGGCCTAAAATTTTAATAATAAACAAAATAAAAAATAAAAAAATCGAAACGGGGAAATTTCGAGTGAAATTATCAAACTGAGCAAATCATAAACTTAAAATCCGGTCCATGATCGGGATCTAAGAATACGGTCCGAGACCAGAATCTTAGAATCTGATTCTAAACCGGAATCTTAGAATCCAATTCCCTTTGTTTTATTCTCGCGCCTCCCCTTCCTCTCTTCTCTCTTTTATTTCTCTTCTCTTCCTTCCTCTCGATCTCTCTTTCTCCTATCCTTCTAAAAAATTATCTCTCTTATTTCTCTTATTTGTTCTCTTCTCCAATCATAACGTGCATATTCCGGTTGCTTTCTCCTCGTCTCCACCAGACAGCAGCCAACAAAAAATTTGGTGTGTTTTTTACTATTTTTTTATTAATTACTTAATTAATATAGTTTTTGAAAATAATTTAGTATGTGCAAAGAAATTAGTTAGTTCTTGATAAATCTAGTTTTTTTGGATGGTTCAGAAATCATTATATCAACAAATTCCATACCACTCTAAAAAATAGTACGAAATTTCTAAAAAAATGAAAAATTTGGTCTCTATTGAGTTTTCAATATGGAGATCACATTGGACGGTTTGGATCAATTATTTCAAATTTTCTTATTTGAAATTTGACCGTGATGCCAAATCTAATCTTGACTTCGTAGTGCACCATAATATTTATATATATATATATAGAACTGGGCTATGGTGCTTGATCATCAAATCTCACAAACGGATCGTTAAAATTTCGATTTATCATGCTCAAAAATTTCTTTGTATCAAAATCTTGTGGGATACCAAAATTTTCTATTTTTTGAATCTTGCAAGTATTTGTTTTGGATTTTTGAAAATGACTAAAAAATAGTAATAAAAATAATCAAGGCTTATACATAAAATTGGTCACTTTCAAAAATCCAAAACAAATACTTACAAGATTCAAAAAATAGAAAATTTTGGTATCCCACAAGATTTTGATACAAAAAAATTATTGAGCATGATAAATCGAAATTTTAACGGTCCGTTTGTGAGAATTGATGATCAAGCACCGACCCCTTGGTGCTTGATCAAGCACCATAGCCCAGTTCTATATATATATATATATATATATATATGAGAAGAGATTCATAGTCGCCAAACTTCTTACCACTCGCAACCGCTCCATGGTAGAAAATGTAAATGACCGATCCGGACCGTTGAAAATATTCTCCATATTAATATAAACTTGAAAATCAAATTTTACATTTTTTTGAATTTTTTACTATTTTATCGGATGGATTGAAATTTATTTATCTAACGATTTACAAACATCCAATTTTCAACCCTTCCGATAAAATAGTAAAAAAATTTCAAAAAATATAAAATTTGGTCTCCAAGTCTACATTAGTATGGAGAATGTTTTCAATGGTCCGGATCGACGATTTACACTTGGTATGATGGAGCGGTTGCGAGCAGCTACGAAATTGATGGCGGATACGGATCCCTCCTCTCTATATATATAGCTCAATAAATAGAGATTTAAGTTGCTCAATAAAATCTTCATATCAAATTATTGTAAGAAATCAAACTTCGTGATTTTTAGAGCTTTCTTGTTATTTTTAATTATTTTAAGAACAACTCAGATTTAATACTACAAAAGTGCAATTTTTGAGCTGTTTTTTAAAAATATTTTAAAAATAGCAATAAAGCTCTAAAAAATCATGAAATTTGATTTCTTATAAGATTTTGATATGAAAAAATTTATTGAGCAACTTAAATCTCAAATTATTGAGCAAATTAAATATACATAGTCGCATAATACGAAAGATTGTGTACGATGCATATTCTTTTAGCCTTGTTCTTATATATTACTAAAAGATTCATTATCATTTTCAATTTAAACACCTTCATCCCACTTGCATATAAATTATAAGTACCGATGCGACACATGTAATTATAAATGCATACATGAAGTACTTATGACTCGTGATCATCGGTACTTCACAATATATGCATGTGTAAAATGTATGGCTTCTAGAAAGAGGAAAACTATCGATTCAATTTGAGTATAAATACGATAGCTAACAATTCAATTCAATATTCAAGAATTTTTTTAGTAATCTCCAATTCAAGAATAAAACAACAAATTCAAATCAAACAAAAAAGTAAAGAAAGAATTGGTTAGAGAAATTGACACAAAATATAACATGATTCGACCGTTGAGTTTGCCTGCATTCACGAAAACACTCAGTACCACCTTAGAGAACAATTTTACTCAAAAGATAGTCTTTACAAGAAAAAGAACCTCCAGAAATCAAATTAAAACAAATGAGATCATACATGAATCTCACATTAAGATAAAACACGAATCAACAACTCACATTGAAAAAAATCAACTATCCTAGAATCACCAAAATTAGCTCTTGGATGCTTGGAAAAGAAGGTTTCAGATTTTTCATTTTGCTTTAATACTTGTACAAGAGTTTTTTTATTATTTCCAAAAATCACGTTTCTTGATATATAGAAGAACAACTTAAGATCTGTTTTGGCGCTTCGACACATCATGTTGTTGGCGAAGATCGTCATGACGGGTAGGAAAATACAAAGTCAACGAATATTTTAATGACCCGTCATAACGCTGGCCATGAGCGACGTGACGGGTAGGTTGAGCGACATGTTGCTGATCAGACCCATCACGACAACAGGTGTCTCAGACTTTTCTTTCCTTCACAAGTTTGACTTATAGTGAGTCGTCATGTCGTTGGCCTTCAGTGTCGTGACATGTGAGGTAAAACATCAATGTGAAGCTCTTATCAAGATCTATTGAATTAAAATCTTCTCCAACATTTTTAGCACTTCATTAAGTGTCTAATTAGCATTTATTTTACAATTTGCATTTATAAAAAAAATGTACAAAATATTAGTAAATAATTTATTTTGCAAATTGTTATGCTTACACATATGAATGTTATGCTTACACTGAAAATGGGATTTTTGACATCTAGTACCCAAAGTAAAACCAGAGACTACTAGTATATTAGAAAAACTTTTATTAATGTAGAATTATCTTGCTTGAAAAAGAACTCAAGAAATTATTGATCAACAGGTCAGCTGTTTCAGAATAAAAGATGTTTTCTCATATGCTTTCTTGCATCCTTAAATCAACAGTAACTCTTAGATTTCTGTAATTGCATCAGTTAATATAATTAATGGCCTAATATACTTAACACATGACACTCATGTCCTCTGTTGTGAACAAAATCATTCCTAACTTCATGACCTGACATCGGAATGAGGCATTGATACAAAAGAGGTTCTAATTAGAAATCAAAATATTTGTGTATTTTTGCTGGTAGTAAACTTTTTGTTGCATTATAGATTTATAGGGTTACATCTAGATTTTTCTGTTGTATAGATTGCTTATTCAGTCCCTAATGTATTTGGAAAAAACAAACACTGGTATGACTAATCAGAAAATATTTACCAGGTGGTCACCATCTGCTGATAAAACAAGGACAGGTGGGCTCTTTCCCATGTAAAGTTTATCAACATTGGCTTTACTCTGCATTCATGACATAGATTTGGGTTACCAAAAGTTGTAGTAAATAATCCAAAAGAATCGAAAATTGTATATAAAATCATTCAACTATTTCTCATAACCTTTGGCGGTTGTTGCAAACCTCGTCTATGTGAGCTGAAGCTGAAGTTTCCACAAGCTCAAGTTTACGGAAGTTAGTAATAATTAAAAGATAAACAAATTAGATGCAAGTTGTAATTCTCTAAACAAATATTCTATCCAAATTTAGCCCTACCAAGTACCAACTTTGGTTATCCTGTCCCAGCTCTCATCAATATCCCCTGAAATTGGATTCAACTTGACATATCTATTAGATTAAACTCATTTCTTGTTTGACCATTTGCAAAATGATCAAAGTAGTAATCTTGCACATAAGTTTTGGTGAAGATGCAAGTTAAAACAGATACATATTGATGTTAAACATGACTTAGACATGTCAAAACATGCTCAAGTCATCAAGGAAAGGGTTCATTGTGCCAGACAGAGCACATCGTTACCATAACGCTTCAGAACTCGTTACAACGGGTCAGCAACCCGTCATAACGAGTGTCCAAAGCGTCATAACGCTTGGCCAAGGTGTCACAACGCCTTCCAACCTGTTATAACGGGTTTCCCAAGCATTATAACGGGTCCTGAAGAAATGGCCCATAGGACAGCTACACAAGGGCATTTTTGGAAGATGTCCAAGGCGTTATAATGCCTTGCTCAATGCGTTATGGAGACTGTGTAATGCCATGAATGAGCACAACAAAGAGTCTAATTCAAGTCTCCTCCAGTTATCTAATCTAGAGAGCATTAAAATAGTTATTATTTTCTTATTATCTATTCGAGAACAAATTTTTAGCTAGTTTTTAGCTTTTTGTGCATCACATTTGTGTTGTCAAGTGGTGCACCCTGTAATGTGAACAAATACATTCGAATATATCTCATGATGCAAGACACATTATATTTTTTTAAATACATGCCACAATTTTAGAGCATTGTCAATGAGCAAAATGAAAAGATTTCAAAACAGATTTCATCCCCCTTTCTTATTTTTCTCGACAAAAATTTATGATAAATTAATATTTTTATTTCCTTCTATAGTTCTTATTTGAATAAAACCAAACTAGATCATAAATATTCTCAGAAGCATCATCTTCACAATCTGTTTTCGGCAGAGTATCTTTTAAAGTGAAGTACTCATTTAATAATTTACATAACTTTTATATTGCACGTACTAATTTTGAGATTATGTAAATTATTAAATAAATATTTCACCTTACGAAATATCTTACCGAACGTGAATTTTTCATCTTCAAAAATTTCGATTTATCCCCTTTCTATTTCAATCTACTGAAAAGATGCCCAAAGCCGAAAGAGGGAATGAAATCCCTTGCTCGACTGAATGAGCACATGCTGTGACCATAAAGGCATGTATTAATTGGTCGCCAGCATTACTCCATATGCGAAATAAAGCGAGTTTTTCACGTAGGCCATGAAAGCTAAAAGGAGGTATCAGAAAATGAAATGAGATATATATATATATACGAGTACTGATTCCAACCATTTTCTTCCTGGAGCCTTTTAATTGTCACAAATTGGTTTTGATTCCTGTCATTTAAGTTATCATTTTCTTCCTGGAGCCTTTCTAATTGGCGCAATTTTACATTCAAAAAAAAAAAAATTGGCGCAATTTTGGTCCAAGGCTCCAAGCCATCGTTTATCACGTGACGTGATGCTCTGGATCTGGTGAACATGAATGAATGGAATGAGTTCATTTAATGGCATTACAAAAAATAAAAGATCCGTACGAATAATCAAGAACCCTTTTTTTAATGGAAAATATTTCGTTGATACGTTCATCGATATGCATATCGTTCTGTATGGAAAATATTTCGTTGATACTTCTCTCACCAATCTATCATCCTCTCCTCCGCCGCTTCATATCTCCTCTGGTTCCTCTCCGATCTGACAATGGTGGTATGTTTCAATTTTTATTTCTGCTCCGCTTATCTCCGAGTCGATGTCAGGTTGTCAGAGAGGATGGAACGTCGAAGAGAAGCATCTTTCTACGATTTGCTAGGATTCTGAGAGTTCTTAGAGATTCGATTTGTAATTCTGAGAGAAGAATTGTACAAGTTGAGGGTATTTTGGAAATATTAAAAAAAATTAAATTTTTATTCTTTATTATAAAATACAATTGCAAACAGAAATTCAATATTTTAATGATAAAAAAATAAATATGAAGTTTGCAGTGGCAATTTTCAAAATTCCAAAAAATTAGAAAAAAAAACTAAATATTTCTAGATTAAATAGGGTTGGCATTCCGAATAATAAATTTGGATATTATATAATAGATTGATGTCAATTTCTTGAAGCAATATTCTGTCATTAAATTTGTATGTACCCCATCAAAATCTCCTTGATATTTGGCCATACAAATATAAATAAAATATTACATAGAAATAACCATGATGCTTTGGTATATTAAAAGAAAATTTGTGCAGTCTACAGTGGTGTACCCATATCATTATAGTTTGATTAGAAAGTGTATGTGTTGCACGAGCGCCGATATGTTTATCGTATTTTACATACGAGATATGGTTTTTATAAAAATTCATAGATACGAGTGTGGATATATATATATATATATAGAGAGAGAGAGAGAGAGAGCAAAGCTATGGTAATATACATATGACACTCCTTCCGTCATATGCATGTTTAATTTGCTCAATAAATTCTTCATATCATAATCTTGTAGGAAATCAAATTCAGTGATTTTTAGATTTCTTGCTTTTTTTACAAATATTTTAAAAAACATCTCAAATAATGACACTTTTTAGTATTAAACATGCATATTTAAAAAAAATAACAAAAAAACTCTAAAAATTACGAAATTAATTTCCTACAAAAGTGATATGAAAAATTTATTGAGAAAATTAAATATGCATAGTTTGGAAGGGAATGTCCTATGCATATTACCATAGTCTTGTTATATATATATATATGGATAGGCAATTGTTAAAACCTTTGCACTTCGTCCGAAGTGTAAAAGTTGCACGTTTTATAATTTTTTTGAGATAAAAATTTAAATTTAAGTTGCTCAATAAATTCTTATTCTCAAAATCTTGCAGGAAATCGAATTTTATGATTTTTAGAGCTTTCTAGCTCTTTTTAAAATATTTTTTAAAAACAGTTCAGTTTAATATTAAAAAAATGACCTTTTTAGTGTTATTTTTGAAAAATATTTAAAAAATAGCTAGAAAACTCCACAATTCATGAAATTTGATTTCC
>CAXKVX010001818.1:0-187725 GCA_964058865.1 Eleocharis quinqueflora
GCCAATGGTTCGAAAGGGATAGAGTAGGAAGTGCGTTACGCTCTAGTTTTTAAGGGGACGGTTGTTTATTAATATGTTCAGTTGGTTCAAGTCTGGTTAAGCATACACCCATACTTTTAAGACTCACAACTACGGACTCAACATAAAAATAAACAATAACAAGCAGGGGATCAATTACATCCCATGCAATCAATCAAGCATTGAGTAGTATGGCATCTTGATATGTCTTGAAGCGCCCTTGCACACCATGGTAAAAGCTCCACCTATCTAGGATCCTATCTATGTGTAAATTTAAATCCTTACTCTCTCAGAAATAAATAAAATACATAGACTATCCTAATAGGCATGCAAGCCCCAAATCACAAATATTGGCTTTTAACATTTGCCATTAATTAATGAAATAGATTAATTATCATGGGGCACCTTAGGCCGCTTACACACATCAATCATATCAATCAATTACAACACACAAGGCATTGATCATTTGCCATACTACTCAATTCCCTGCAAAATAGAGTTAGTATGGTGCGCCATATCACACAAATGGCACACCTTTCATGTAATCACATGCAATCTATGCATATAACCCTTGTGTTTTCCCAAAACAATGATTTTTCTAAAAATAACATTACTATGTACTCTCGTTCCCAACCAGAGGCCAAAAATAACTTCCCTGCGGTCCGCTGGAGGACCCTGCGGTCCGCAGGCAACCATGGTTCCTCTGTTTCCCAAACAGATGGAAAAATAACTGCCCTGCGGTCCGCTGGAGGACCCTGCGGTCCGCAGGCAGCCCCTGCGACCCGCAGGTGGTCCCTGCGGCCCGCAGGCAGAGTCGGTTTTCTGGTTTCTTCTCCGTTTCCCAAACAGAAAAGATTAAATACCCAATTCTAACCCTAGAATCGTATTTAACTACCAGAAATACTTAAACAAGTCATTCTAAATAAAATAATCCCATTAATTTATTCAAACTTATCAAAGTAATCTAGAATTCAACTCTTAGGATCTCAAAAGACCGAAAGACTCAATTCCTTATAGATCCCATCTATAAAACAGTTCTAAACAGATCTTAAATGCAAATCCTATGCTCTGATACCACTGTTAGGGTTTTGCCATGTGTAAAGATGCGGAATTTAAAAATTTTTTTACACAAAACCCATGTTTGCCCAAGGATCAATTGCATAGATCAATTTAAAACACAAGATCATCATAAAAGAACAATAAAGATTCGACCTTTATGATGTGTAGTCGCGATCCTCTTTCTCCAACCGACAGCAAGAGATCGCAAGCTCCCCAAGCGTGAAGCCTCTACAAGGAGCGCACCCCGACAAGACGAAGCACGACTGCTAGATCGTCAATGGAAGGGTTTTCTCTCTCTTTAGGGTTCTCAACACATGAGAGAGAGAGGAGATGAATCTAGGGTTAGGTTTTGGATGTTAACCAGGGAATAACCGTCTTAGATCTCTGTCTAATCTCTGGAAATCGATCATAAACCTCAACCTGGTCCCTTCTATTTATAGCAGAAGGTCAGAAACCGACTTAACCTGAACCGACTTGCTTCCTGCGGTCCGCAGGGCCCTCCTGCGGTCCGTAGGGACAGCCTGCGTCCAGTTAAACCGACATAATCAAGCACTCTCAGCCCAGCGGCCCGCTGGACCCTCCTGCGCCCCGTTGGTAGTGCCCTGCGGCCAGCAGGACCCTCATGCGGCCCGCAGGCAACCTGCATAAATGCAGATTTTGATTGTTTCTGATCCAAAACCAAACCCTTATTCAAATCCATTTAATTATGTCCCACATAATTAATTTATTCCATGCTTCAGTCCTATCTTAAGGTGTGACCCTGTAGGATCCATGTCTTGATCAGCAGTAAATAAATAAATATTCACAAGTTCATAATTGGCATCTAGCAATGCATTATGAACATCTGATCAAACACAGACATTATGATCCCTTATATCTTTTTATATTAATTCCTTTGTCACATGATAACCAATGTTCAATGTCAAGACTAGGTTTAAGTCATTCTTGACAATTAAATCACTTTCTTGATCTCCAATGCATAATCATCCATTTGTATTATCCCATAATCACAAATGTGCGCATGATAATTACCATTGCATCAAGGGGCCCAGGGATATCATTGCTTTTACAAGAAGTAAAAGGGACAAATGATCATTGTGATAATCTTACAGCTCTTGACATAATCTATGTATATTGACAAACTATCTTTATAACACTCGGTTAAAAGTGCGTTTGATAATTGCACAAATATACACAAATTATTCAAGACTATAAACTATCTCAATGAAAAGAATCAATATTATTTGTGACATGCTAATGACTTACACAAATCCTATAGCAAGTCAACGCGGGTCATGTCCAATATCATGTATCCCATACATATATTCGTGTGATTGATTAGATACCCCGTATCAATGATCTGTGAAACATGATCACATATCAATCCACACACTAGCTTATATATTCAAGCAGTGTTCCTTGCTGATGATTTAGCTAGGGACATATTTAGAGTTATAAAACTTAAAAGAGTTTCACAATTCCAAGTTATCAACACAAATGATCTAGTAATACATTTATAACTCAAGGAACAAGATAAAATATCCAATGCATATGACAAAACAAGAGTACAATAATTGGTCCTCTAGGCCATTATTCCAACATGGTAACCATTAAAGAAAACACCACAAAATATCATATCCTACTAATAAGTGTTTTCGATCATAGTACTACATTTATGAGTGGTAACCTTTCTAGAACACTCTATATAGCATTATATCTTACTATGAAAATAATTTCAAGAACAAGTACTTCATTTAAGTGTTGTAACCATTCACTAAAACACAACGAAGAAGCGTTGTGTACCACTCATAAATGTAGTACTAAGAAGTGTTTCTAATCGTAGTTCTTCATTTATGAGTGCTAACATTTCAAGAACACTCTACAAAGCATTAAATCTTACTATCAAAAGAATTTCTTCTCTGAGTACTTCATTTAAGTGTTGTAACCATTCACTGAAACAAACAAAGAAACAACGAGTACCACTCTAAGTGCTTCATGTACGAGTACTTAATTTATGAGTGATTCCGATCAGAGTACTTCATTTATCGGTGGTAACCATCAAAGAAAACACCACAAATCATCGTAACCTACTACAAGAAGTGTTTCATATCTGAACACTTTATTTATGGGTTGTAATCATTAAATAAAACACCACAAAGTATCATATCCTACTAAGAAGTGATTATGATCAGTGTACTTCATTTATGAGTGGTAATCTCTCAAGAAAGCTCCACAACGCATCATATCTTACCACGAGAAGAGTTTCTTCTCTGAGTACTTCATTTAAGTGGTTGAATTATTCATTAAACACAACGAAGAATCATCGAGTACCACTCTAAGTGCTTAATGTACGAGTACTTAATTTATGAGTGATTTTGATCAGAGTAATTCATTTATGGGTGGTAACCATTAAATAAAACATAACAAAGCATCTTACCCTATTGCGAGAAGAGTTTCTTATCTGAGTACTTCATTTATGGGTGGTAACCATTAAAGAAAACACCACAAATCATCAAATCCTACTAAGAAGTGTTTCTGATCATAATACTTCATTTATGAGTGGTACCTTTCAAGAACACTCTACAAAGCATTATATCTTACTATGAAAATAATTTCTTCTCCAAGTACTTCATTTAAGTGTTGTAACCATTCACTAAAACACAATGAAGAAGCGTTGAGTATCACTCTAAGTGCTTCATGCCACAAAGCATAGTAACTTATTGTGAGAAGTGTTTCTTATCTGAGTACTTCATTTATGGGTGGTAACCATTAAAGAAAAACACCACAAAGCATCATATCCTACTAAGAAGTGTTTCTGATCATAGTACTTCATTTATGAGTTGTAACCTATCAAGAACACTCTACAAAGCATTATATCTTACTACGAAAAGAATTTATTCTCCAAGTACTTCATTTAATTGTTGTAACCATTCACTAAAACACAACGAAGAAGAATCGAGTACAACTCTAAGTGCTTCATGTACGAGTATTTAATTTATGAGTCATTCTGATCAGAGTACATTTATGGGTGGTAACCATTAATAAAAACACCACAAAGCATCATAACCTACTTCGGAGAGTGTTTCTTATCTGAGTACTTAATTTATGGGTGGTAACTATTAAATAAAACACCACAAAGCATCATTTCCTACTAAGAAGTGTTTCTGATCATAGTACTTCATTTTATGAGTGGTAACCTTTCAATAAAATTTCACAAAGCATCATATCTTATCACGAGAAGAGTTCTTCTCCGAGTACTTCATTTAAGTGTTGTAACCATTCACTAAAACACAACAAAAAAGCATCGAGTACCACTATAAGTGTTTAATGTTCAAGTACTTAATTTATGAGTGATTCTGGTTAGTGTACTTAATTTATGGTTTGAACCATTAAATAAAACATCACAAAGTATCTTATCCTACTACGAGAAGTGTTTCTTATCTGAATACTTCATTTATGATTGGTAACCATTAAAGAAAACCCCACAAAACATCATATCCTACTAAGAAGTGTTTCTGATCAGTGTACTTCAATTATGAGTGGTAACCTTTCAAGAACACTCTACAAAGCATCTTACTATACTGTGACTGTGAGAAGTGTTTTTTATCTGAGTACTTTATTTATAGGTGGTAAACATTCATTGTAACACAACGAAGAAGCATAAATATCGCTCTAAGTGTTTCATGTCTGAGTACTTAATTTATGAGTGATTCCGATCAAAGTACCTCATTTATGGGTGGTAACCATTAAATAAAATATTACAAAGAATCTTATCCTACTATGAGAAGTGTTACTTATATGAATACTTCATTCATAGGTGGTAACCATTAAAGAAACCTCACAAAGCATCATATCCTACTAAAAAGTGATTCTGATCATAGTACTCCATTTATGAGTTGTAACCTTTCAAGAACACTCTACAAAGTATCTTACTCTACTTTTAGAAGTGTTTCTTATCTGAGTACTTCATTTATAGATGGTAAACATTCATTGTAACACAGCCATCAAAATTTTATTTTATGTCCACTAACGAGAAACTATTGTCACCAAAATATAAAAATGTCAATACTTCAGAAAAATTAAAAAAATCAAATGTGTAAGCCTTTTAGCAAATAAAAATTGACAACTATGCGGCGAATGAAAATTTTACGATTGCCGATTCCTACAGAGTACAGTCAGATTAAAATCTCAAGGATGGAAAGAAAAAAAATCCTGCTATCTAAGTTATTCTTAGGGCCCACAAAAACGGTCTAAAAGATGGGTCTGTTTGGCAAATCAATGAATAACACTAGAATAGTGGTAAAAGTAGAATAGTTTTTAGAATAGTGTAATTTTGGAAGAGTGATATTCTTGACTATTTTGAAGAGCAAAATTATCGTTTGACAAGTGTTAATTGAAATAATAGAAATATTGATAATTATGATAATAATAATGATTATGTTATAATATAGTAATGATAACAATAATAAACTAAATAATATAATAAATTAACAATAATATGCATTATTTTTCAGAATAAATAAAAATAATAAAATTGACGATAATAATAATAAAATATTAATAATGATGAAATATTATAATACTAATAAAATAATAATTATAATAATAATAATTATTATAATTATAATAATAATAAATAATAATTATAATAATAATAATAAATAATTATAATAATAAAATATATAATAATAATATAATAATAATTATCATAAATAATAATAAAATAATATTGATGAAATATTATAATACTAATAATAAATAATTATAACAATAATAATATTATTAATAATAAGAATAGTAATGATGAAATATTAAAATACAATAAATTAATAATAATAATAAATAATAACATAATAATATGTGTTATATTCAGTACGTAATAATAAAATTAAATAATAAACAAAGTGATATATATAATAAAATATTATTAATTACTAAATATAATACAACACAATCAAATACTAATTATTATTCCACAATTGCTAAACCGCTAAATCACCTATTGATTAGTTTAGTGAAATAACAAAATTTTGCACTATTTCGAAAACGTAAAAGATTGTTTGACACTTACGTGAAATAAAATAGCACTATATTTCACTAAATTGGATGTGCCAAACAGACCCTATGTGTATAGTTTATTTATAAAGTTCCATCTTTCTAACATCAGTAGAAGAAAAAGGAAAAAATACAAAGAATTTTCTTTCTCATATCAGGCCTGTTATAAATAATTTCGAAATTTCAACCATGTGCACACAACACGGATCTCTTATGTTCCCCGAATATTCTTATCTTACATGCCTTAAAGTAACATTATTCCTTATGAGCTGCTCAATATCTCCACCCAAAACTGCATTCAAGTCGGACAATTGCAATCCGGTTTTGAGATCACGAACCAACTTTTGCGGCCTGAACATATAATATCTTGTCACGTGCTTCAACTCATTTTGCACTAAGGCCCTGTTTATTTTGTTTATATCAGCAACTCCCAAATCTTCTGCAAGAACAAGCAGTTTTGCTTTCAGCCTGTTGAGAGCCTTGATTTTGTTTGCAAACTGGCTTCTTTCTCCTAACAAATATTCAGGCAAAATGTATACAAGAGGGTTAATAATAACAAGCAAAATACAAAAGTACAAAAAGAACAAGAGGTAACTCCGCCTATGTTTTGCATAACCAGTCCCAAGCCCGGAATGGAGGAGGT
This sequence comes from Eleocharis quinqueflora, assembly GCA_964058865.1. Taxonomy (NCBI): domain Eukaryota; kingdom Viridiplantae; phylum Streptophyta; class Magnoliopsida; order Poales; family Cyperaceae; genus Eleocharis; species Eleocharis quinqueflora. The sequence goes on from CAXKVX010001818.1 coordinate 6,776, forward strand.
TGTGATTAGCTTGGCGAGCTAACGTAAAAATTCAGCTAATCTTATGAAAATGAAATCCAATATGAACTTCATTTCTAGCCTACCCAACTTATTTAGGACAAAAGACTTTGTTGTTGTTGTTGTTGTTGTTTGTTGTATACCAAATTTACTGGTTAAAAGAGATGCTATTGAATCAGCAATGTTCAGACACAAAAATGTCAAAAGAGATACTACTGGGAATACCAAATTTGGCATCGCATTGCTGATGCTTAATCTTAAAATAAAAGTTAACTTCCCTGTGAAGAAATAAGAAAAAGGAATAGAAGTGGGAACCACAAAGTGACCTTACAACTTGTAGTCTCAAACTCTCAACTAGTATCCATATGACATGTATTGGACAATGAACCCAAGAAAAAAAGGACAAAAATGCCATAGCAGGCAAGTAAAACAACAAATTCAACTTTGACTTGTGATACATTGAAATATAAATCTACATCTAACTGATGTCATACGTACCTGAACTTTGAAATGTCACGCCAGTTGGGATGTGATGCATTTTAACAGTGGAATTCTTCCTAATAGTATTCTCATTTTCTGTAGCCAGGGGTAAAATCTCAATTTCTGTTTCATCTAGTTCCAGGGTAGTCGCCTTATTGAGGAAAAGTGGTATCACATCTACCCTGGCTGAGTATTTCTACAACCATAAACAAAACAAAAAAAACAAACTAAATATATTAAAAACCTAGTAGCAGTGTTGAATGATAGATAACTGGGATGTCAATATTCACTGGCTATGGAGCAGCTGTACGGACCCAAAATGGGCGAACCAACATGCACCTGACCAAGATTTCATCAACCTGTCAAGTTGGTCGACCAGGTCTGGGTCAACTAACCATGACAAGACGCATTCTGCACAGTATTTTGAGACCATCAAAGTAAAAAAATACAAAAAAAGAAGGAAAAAGCCAAAAGTCCTCAAGTAGCTTAATCCAAAACATCTTGTTTTAAAAATAAAATAAAATAAAAATCCATAAAACCCACCGTTGAAGTGTGTCAACAGTTTGGCATCCGATAGCCAACTCAACCAGTTTGATAAATGGGTTGGGTCCAGGTATCCAGGTAAATTTGCTCGACCTGAGATCAGGCAGATCCTGTCTAACCCTAAATATTATTACAACAAAGATCGAAGCAAACCCAACCCAAAACGTACCACTACATTATCATGACAAACCTCATTTTACCAAGGAACCAGAGGGACAAGACACATACCACCTCATGATGTCCAAAATTATCTTGAACACGGTCGATCATGACATGCATACCCTTCTCACCAGAAAGGTAGCCATAAATATACTCACATTCGATCTCTAGTGTGGCCAACTGGATCCCACCATTTTCTGAGATATGATTTTCTACAACTCTTTTATTCCAGCCATGCTTCTCAGCCCATCTAGTGTACATGGACAGGATCCTCCCTGTCCATACCTGTTTTAGTCTCAGTCAATGATCTCATGAATGGAAAAATTGAAACAATAAAGATGCTCATAGGAATTCTAATAATTGATTATTTATATTACAAATGCTGTACTTTTTTTTTCCTTTTCCTTTTGTCTAGAAAATTGAAAAGTGATATTATCTGATTCTGTTCATATTTTATACTCATTATGATCTATCTTTTCTATTTCATAATTATATTTTATTTCTTTGCAACATGAGGTTCTTTTTCTAATCACCTTAAAACTTGTTGATATACCTTTACATTTCTTCTTCCTTTATCTATCTGGGTCATTCTTTCAGAAAATTATCTAAGAGGCCCATGGTAACAATTTTCAACATGATAATTAGAAGAATGTTTCCTCTTGTTGAGATCATATCTTTTTTAATTGTGTAAATCAGAAATTGGAACAGAAATGAACCTCAGAAGCAGGTCCTTCTGTACCAGCTTGCAGTATAACACATGCTCCTTGCTTATCATAGCGCCCAGTAAGAAGTCTAGACATCTCATAATAATCTAGAAACTTGCATGCATCTAAAGAAGCTTCATAAGCTTGCTCAAGTAAATTATAGTTTACAATATCTGTCTCAGCTAACTGGTTTAACAACTGCGCCTCTTCAGCCTGTGAATATAAATGAACTAATAAATAATTAAAAATAATTTTCTAACAATGCTCAATGTTCACCATATTTGCATGTAAAAAAATACTCATATTTTGCATGACTTGTAACTGTTAATCAAAGGTTAATAACAAAAAAAGAGAAGCAGCTCTAACAATCCCTGACCAATTAACTATATTTATTTTAACATAATCAAACTAGTCAACCAGCATATACTGGCAGCAAGTATCAGATCCAATGGACTTCACTTCGGTTCAATAGGAGGGTATTAAGTTATTAACAAGGACCCCCACCAAAGAAAAAAATTAAAAGTTGGGAATAAGCTATTAAGAAATATGTTTAAACCCGCGATTAAACTGATTAACCAGCTTTTGAACCTCCTGACATTAAATTCTTTAAAAATACCCCATCATTAAACCAAATAAATCATAGAATGATACCCCGCCGTGAAATGCCGTTAAACATTTTTCAAAAGCTTGGTTTGGGATGCAAATAGTGAATAACTTTATCCAGAAACTCCAACTTCTCATTTGCATAGAAAATGTTCATCATTTGGCGAGGTACAAAAAACTGAAACTCACATGATATGCTTTTTTTTTCTAGCACAGCACCTTATCTTGAAGGTCTTTAAGGTTTTCGACAACTTTGGTGGCATCTGCTAAAGCAGAGAGAGATTCATCATAATTATTTAAATCATCCCACAAATTGCTTCTATGCAGCATTCTTTCTTGTTCGAATTTTCTCTCTTCTTCCAACCGCAATGCTGCCGATGCAACCTCATCAACACGGCTCACAATTTCTTCTATGTTTCTTCTTAAAGAATACAAACCTGTACAAGTTCAAAAGAGTAGTTAAATTAAAATTTTGGAGAGAAGTCACCCAAAAGTGAACTAAAATCAATCAAAGAAAATATCTATTGTATGATCAGGTTTGCATAAAAACAGATTGGTCACTTGTTTTGCTCCACTTCAGCACTAAAACCTACAACCCGTAAACTCCCCCCACCCCCACCCGAGAGAGAGAGAGAGAGAGATTCTGTGACAAAATCAAAAGAAAAGAAAGAGAGAGGTGAAGAAGAAGTGAATCCAACCAAGCTCTTTGACCACGCGTTCCTTTCTGTTCCTATGATTCATAGAACGAGAGGCGCGAATGTAAAAGCGCAGTCGTCTGGAAACGAGCAATTGGGAGCGAAGGAGAGAAGCCTTGGTGAAAGGAAGCGAACTCGGCGTCGTCTCCATTAGAGTAGACTGTAGAGGTATTGGAGCTCAGAAGCTCGCGCTAAAAAAAGGAAAGCAAAAGGCGGCGCGACACGTACAAGGTGGGAGATGAGTTTCACTCGAGCTTTGGTTGTGGCTTACGACTCACCACTGTGGTCTGAGGTCATGAGCTTGTTGCTTTTTCTGTTTTTCTTTCTCTTTTTTTTGATAAAAATCCGGATCAATCCATTTAAGAGTAGCGAGTGGCACACGACTTGGACCCGGCCGAGTTCTCGTCTGGTTTCTGGAACCGGATCTGTTGCTCGTAAAATTTCTATTTGTTTTCTATTTGTTTCGATCTGGATCGTTCAAAATTTATCTAACGGTCAAAGCATCTGTTTTCTGAATCAAATCACATCTGTTCGTGACGATCGATCGATTTGTAACTGTCGGATCGAGAAAAACAGAAAACAAACAGGAATTTTACGTACAGCAGATTCGGACCTTTCTGCTTGGACTTCAGGCAACGCACAACTTGTCTTGTGTTGTGTTGGAACCTTAATCCGAAAGTGTCACATTACGAAATCCGATCTGATTTTATTCGAATCGATTCACAATTCGACTATCGTCAATCGTCAAACTAATTTGATATGAACCTTCCGACCCGCTCAATTGTCACATATTTCGTGCTACTAAGAGCACCAAAACTTCATGCCGCCATGCGCTCTTAATTAAAAACATAATCATCGTCTAATTTTGATTTATCACACTAGCTTACTTCTTATATCAAAATCTTGAGAGAATTTTTTTTCTATTTTTAGAGTTCAACAAGTGTTTGTTTGAATTACTCAAATTGGTTACTTTCATGTATAAATATAAATATTAATTATTTTATTATTATTTCGAATTTATCTTAAAAATTCGAAACAAACAAATTCTAAAAATATAAAATATTTGTATCCCATAATATTTTAATTTAAAAAATTACAAGCATAATAAATTAAAATTAGAAGATGATTTAAAATATTTTTTAGTTAGGACACTTTAAAAAATGTATATATTTACTCTAAATATCTAATTATATTTCAAAATTGTTTTTATCATAATGATCAACATTATCCAACTAACAGTTGTCAAACGAAATATCAAAATTGATGTACCAAACTTTAATTCACTTAAAAGTTAAAATGCCAAAGTTTTTTCTTAGCTTTCTCTGAATCTTAACCTCATAATTTTAGCAATACACGATAGTATTACACTCTTACTCATTATCCGTGCTAAGCACTGTCGTTCAAAATATATAACATTTATTTTGATTTTTTTTTCCTTCTCAAACCTTTTATGTCTGCACATGAGCACATCTAGATGACAAGGTTCAGATTATCTACGCGCATTTTTTTCTGAGTTCATAATGTGCAGATTAATTTGAATCATCGAATTAAAAATTAACGCTCGACCGTCAGTGATATGTTCAGAAATGATTTGTTAATCTTTAATGTGACAGATTAACCTTGGCTCAAAAAAAATGACGTGGTGTTTATGACCAAGTTGAACCACTCAAATATGGGCTTTCTTATTTTAATATTGTTGGGTTCTGAAGCCCAACTAAGTTTCAACTTCTCTTATTTAGAATTATCGGACAATTTCATTGATTGTCACTTTGTCAGGCATTTGTATTTATGTTCATATCAGTGGCTTAGTATTTTTGTTAACTACTAATTTTCTAAAAAGGAATACTAAGAAAAAAGATATACTAATGAGAGTTTCAAATCAAATAAACTCTTAATACTAATCTATTAATTAATGGTTTTCTGTTGAGTTCAGCTTGTTCAGCAGCTTCTTTGCTGGGAACAACCTCGAGGTTATTTATGCTCAGAGATCCTCGAATATTTATATGTTTCAAATTTTGAATCTTATCGATGTAAAGATAATCAGAGAGAAGAGAGGAGAAATGCAAAATGATTTTTTATCATTAGTTTTCTTTATTTCATTATACAGAGTACTCACTATTTATAATGAAACAATGTGCTAGAACTTTCCTAACTACCAAAGTAATCTCAGCCATAGAATTCTAACAGCCTATATTCAAACACATCTGAACCATTGATGTATAACAACTGAACTAACTCAGTGCTTCCGTGTTCTGATTAATCTCGTTCTGCTCTTCATTCTGTCGAGTACTGGACTTCTCCAGTGCAGTCTCAGATTGTTCTTCAACACGCCCCCTCAAGCTGAGCGGTCTGGAAGTGACGTGCAGCTTGTCCCTGAGCATGTGAAATCGTGCCTTAGCCAATCCCTTGGTGAACACATCGCCAATTTGATCCGCGGAGCAAATGAACTGAACACGAAGCTGTCGATTAGTCATTTTTTCTCTGACAAAATGGTAATCCAGTTCTATGTGCTTTGTACGAGCATGGAACAGGGGGTTAGAAGCAAGGAATGTTGCTCCTAGATTATCACACCAGAGAGTTGGAGAATTGGTGAGTGGGCATTGCAATTCCTTCAAGAGAGAAGCAATCCAGGTGAGTTCAGCAACAGTGACAGCTAAACATCGGTATTCAGCTTCTGTGGAGGAACGTGAAACCGTTGATTGTTTCTTTGAGGACCAAGAGACAAGATTTGACCCTAGATAAATGGCAAAGCCACTAGTATACCTTCTGTCATCTGGGTCGCCAGCCCAGTCTGAGTCACAATAGGCATGGAGAGACAAGGTAGGATTTGAGGCAAAGGTAAGTCCATGGGTGAGAGTACCTTTGACATACCTTAGTATCCGTTTTACCAACTGCCAGTGATGCTCAGTAGGATCAGACATGAACTGAGAAGCTTTGTTCACAACAAAAGTTAGATCAGGTCTGGTGATTGTGGCATATTGTAAGGCCCCTACTATTGACCTATAAAGATGAGGATTATCCATTTTAGTCCCTGAATATTTGGATAATTGAAGCCCTGCCTCAATGGGAGTCTGAATTGGTTTGGCAAGGGTCATATTTGCCCTTTTTCTCTAGATACCTTGTCTGAGTTAGATACACCTTATCATCGTGATAGGTTGCTTCAATTCCTAGAAACAAGTTTAGGTTGCCTAGGTTTTTAATTGAAAACTTGTCATTTAGTGCATTCATCAAGTTGGTAATGAAGGTTTGATTGTTGCCTGATATCAGTATGTCATCGACATAGACAAGCAGATACACAGTATCTTGTGGTGTGGAATGAATGAAGAGAGAGTGATCAGCTTCAGAAGTCCTGAAGTGGTGTGAGAGAAGGAAGGATTTAAGTTTAGCAAACCAAGCTCTTGGAGCTTGTTTCAAGCCATAGAGAGATTTTTTGAGTTTGCACACAAATGTGTGGAATTGAGGGTCCACAAATCCTGGAGGTTGCTCCATATAAACTGTTTCCTGAAGTTCACCATGCAAGAACGCATTGTTCACATCCAGTTGATGAATAGTCCACTTCCTGGAGAGAGCAATGGTGAGTACAATCCGAATTGTTGCTGGTTTAACTATAGGACTGAAGGTCTCAAAATAGTCAATGCCCTCTTGCTGACTGTAGCCCTTAGCCACTAAGCGTGCTTTGTGCCTTTGGACAGTTCCATCAGACTTGTATTTGGTTTTGTAAAGCCATTTTGCACCGACCACATGTGCATCAGCGGGCAAGGGAACAAGATCCCAGGTGGAGTTGTGAGCAAGGGCAGTTAGCTCATCTGCCATAGCTGCTCTCTATGCAGGATGTTTAGCTGCTTGAGAGAAGCATGTAGGATCATCAGCTGTAGAGGTTGAGTGAGTGGAGGCATTATACACACAGTGATCTGGATAGGTCTTTGGTTTGAGAGACCTTGTTTTGGTCCTTGTTACCATAGGGTGTGAAGAGCCTGTGTTGTTGTCACTCTGAGTATGTGAGGGTGGAGAAGATGTCTCGGTAGACACTGAAGCAGAAGAAGATGGTTCATGTTGAGGATTGAAGGAAGGGAGCTTTATGAGAGATGTAACTGGTACAGGTGGTACTGATTGTGAAGAAGAAGGTGATGTGATCTCAGTGAAAGGAAACTCATTTTCAACAAAATTTACATGTCTTGACACATAAATTTTGCCAGATGGGATATGTAGACAGTTATACCCTTTGTGAATGGTTGAGTATCCAAGAAAGACACACTTGTCAGACCTTGGTTCTAGTTTGTGGTTGTTGTAAGGTCGTAGAAGTGGATAGCAACTGCAACCAAGGGTGTGTATCATGTTGTAGTCTGGTTTTTGTTCAAAAAGTTTTTCAAATGGAGAAATTGAACCAGTAGGAACTGAGGGAAGGCGATTTATAACAAAAACCACACTGGCAAATATATATGTCCAGTATTCCAGTGAGATAGAGGCATGGAATAAGTTTGCTAATCCAAGCTCAACAACATGCCTATGCTTTCTTTCAGCTAGGCCATTTTGTTCAGGTGTATATGGACAAGATACCTGAAATGTGATATCTCTGTGATTCCTCATGAGTGGTTTAAATTCTGTTCCACCATCACATTGAACAATTTTGATTTTTTAGGATAACAGATTCTCAACTCTTTCTCTGAACTGATCAAAGATTTGTGACACATCAGACTTGCATATACACGAATAAAACCATGAAAATCTAGAAAATTCATTTGTAAAGTGAATGTAATATCTGTGTCCCTGTGAAGAGGCTACAGGTGTCGGGCCCCATAAGTCAGTGTGTATGACTTCTAAGGGTCTGACAGCAGTAGAAGTAGAGGGTGAGAAAGGCATTTTGTGAGCCTTTGCCTTATTACAATCAGTGCAAGACATGAAGTTTGAATCACTAGGTTTTATTACAATGAGTTTATCCTTTTTGAGAATTTCTTGAACTGCCCTTGAGCAGTGAGCAAGTCTGTGATGCCAGTCAGTAGAAGTGGAGTGCAGTGTGTGAAATACTTGATGAGATCTCTCAGAAGAAGGGCACATCTTGTACAATCCATCATGTAAAATGCCATGGAGAAGAATCTGGTTGGTGACCTGATCCTTGATGAAACAAGAGTTTTGTGAGAATTGCACTAGTACATTATTATCAAGAATAAGTTGAGAGACACTCAGGAGATTTTTAGTCATTGCTGGCACATGTAAAACGTTATTCAGTTTAAGAACTCTAGATGAGGAAGTGAGCAACTGAGCACAACCTGTGTTAAAGATACACAAACCTGTTCCATTTCCAATGTGAACTGTGTCAGAGCCATGGTAGGGTTGATGTGAACTGAGTGAATTGAGATCTGATGTCACATGAGAGGTGGCACCAGAGTCAATGTACCAGCTAGCAGAAGAAGATCTGTTGCCAGATGGTGGTTCAGCAAGAAGAGCTTGATGAAGTGTGAAGTTGGCAGTAGAGTTGCCTTGAGGAGTGTCACTGGGGCCAGTGAACCTGATGTCAAATCTGTGATAACAGTCAAGTGCTCCATGTCCTCACCTGGCACAGATCTGACACTGTACCTGATCTTGCATTGAGGTGTTTTGACCATAGTATGATTGTCTGCCTCTGCCACGACCTCTCTGATTACCTCTACCTCTTGATGAGTTACCTCGACCCTTGTTGTAATTAGGTTTGGAACCATTTGCATAGTATACTGAATTATCAGTTGACTTTGAGGTTGAATTGTCAGACTGAGTCATCAGATTTACTGAAGTGGTCGAAGAGGTTCTGAGGTTGTTCAAGACTCTTGCCTCATGTGCAAGCAGGAGACTAGAAAATTCAATCATGGAAGGGAATTCATACCGCATGGATAGTGCAGTGACAAATGAGTCAAAGTCAGATCCAAGCCCTTGCATGATAAACAGGATCAATTCGTGATCTGAGATCTCATGACCAATACTTCTCAGTCGATCTGCAAGATGCTGAATCTGCTCGAGGTACTGAGAACAGGTAGAGCCTCCTTTCTTGGAGGTTTGAAGTTGAAGCTTCAGATCAAGCACCTTTGCCATGGATTGGGAAGAGTGAAGTTGATTGATCGTGTTCCACAGTGCAAGTGAGGTCTCGCATCGCACAACCTGACTGAGGATGGATGATGAAATTGAGCTGAGCATCCATGACAAGATGAGTTGATCTTTCTGATACCAGAGATCGAACTCAGGATTAGGTGTGGGATTGCGTGCTGCATCAAAGATAAAACGATCAGGTGGAGGCTTGGATCCATCGATGAAGGAGACGAGGGCATGACCTCGTAAGACTGGGAGGATCTGAGATCTCCATACGAGAAAATTCTCAGAAGTAAGAGATGTGTGGATTTGATGCGTAAATTGAATAGGGGATCTAGATCTAGGAGTGACTGGTATAACAGTACCAGACTCATTTGCCATTGCTGGCCTAGGAGAGACGAAGCGCAAGCTTCTTTGTGGGCTCTGATACCATAAAGATAATCAGAGAGAAGAGAGGAGAAATGCAAAATGATTTTTTATCATTAGCTTTCTTTATTTCATTATACAGAGTACTCACTATTTATAATGAAACAATGTGCTAGAACTTTCCTAACTACCAAAGTAATCTCAGCCATAGAATTCTAACAGCCTATATTCAAACACATCTGAACCATTGATGTATAACAACTGAACTAACTCAGTGCTTTCGTGTTCTGATTAATCTCGTTCTGCTCTCCATTCTGTCGAGTACTGGACTTCTCCAGTGCAGTCTCAGATTGTTCTTCAACACGATGATCGTATCCCCATTTCTGAGATCAAGAGTTAGATCCTTCGCAACAATTATATTTGCAAGATTGTTCGCAGGACCTTCCAATGGCATCCCCATCCTCGGAAAATAGAAAATTTGTAGACTAAATTGGAGCAAGAGTAGTTATTTTCTTAATTCAAAAGAGGAAAACTGGGGTTTTCTATGTGCAAGCTGGATAGAATGAAAAAAATAAAAATAAATCTTGCGGGCTGGAGAAAGAAAGGGAATGGAGAGAATAGAGCAAAGCCTGGAAAAAAGGCAAAGGTATAGAACGAAGACTAGTAAGAAATAGCTGTATGAGGCCATTTGAGTTGAGTACACATCTAATTAAATTAATTTGACCTCTGAAATACAAGCATCTTTGTTGGAATTGAATATATATATCAATATTTATAAGTTGTGTCTGTGCTATCTTATATGCGTTCTATATCTGTACAGAAATTTTCAACATATATTTAATTAACCTGCTCATCTCGTTCCAGCTAACCTGATATCCTCTCGTTAAATGACAGCTTGCAATTAACTTTCCAACACAAAATAAATCGAAAGTAATTCAATTGCTGAGCATTTGAGTTAGTTTCAAGATGTGGGGTATTATAATATAGTCACATATGAAACAATTACATTGATCTTTTTGTAATTTTATTTCAACTTTTCCGCTCATTGATTCATGTACGTCAAAACGTGAATCATCTATTGACAAAAATATATTCCATTTTGATATATGCTCAAATAAGTTTCAAATTTGATGTAAATGATTTTTCCAGCAATATATATAATTCATTTTATATGTTTGTGTAAAATGAAAACATTAATGGTCAACTTATATATCGACTTTGATTTAGTTTTTAAACACCATTATATATATTAAGTTATTATAACAAATCTTTTGTTTTTATGTAAATACTTTTATGATCAATGAAAACAGATGTTAAAAAAGCATTTTTTTTTTATTAAAAGCATTTTGATATGTAGTTATGACTTTATTTATGTAAAAAGAACTTGAGTTTCGGTCAAAGTATTTTCTTAGCAAATTGAAAAACAAATCGTCTTTTCAAAACGCAAAAGCAACTTGCAGGAATAGAAGGAACTTGCTAACTTAGCAATAACTTACAAAATTAAAAAGTTTAGGGAAATTTGTTCCTATGTCACTAAATAAATGTCCAATTGTTAATATGCCATCCGATAATTCAAAATAGTCTAAATGTCATTAAAATTCTTATTCAACTGACTTTATGCCATTATACCTAATTTTCTTCAATTAAAAAATAATTTAATTAGAAAATTCCAAAACTAACCCTCTCCTCTCCCCGTTAGCAGATTGGAATTTGGAATTGTTCTCTTGGAGAGGAGATCTCCTTCTCCATCGCAGCAAAGAAGAGACCACTTCCAATTTGAGCTACAGGTCTCAACTCATTATTCTCCAACTAAATGCTTCTTTTATTCAAAAACTGAAAGCACTTCTTTCTGCTTTACGCGGAAAATCCACCATGCTCGCCTGACCTGTGAAGACTGAATAGACCGACCTTGATCTTTTTCCCTGTCTCCCGCACCGGTATCGAGCAACATCAAGGAATGGGACGTGGAAAGGCCAGTCATTCTCCCCTTGAAAAGCATCCTGTGTAACATCAAGGAGTGGGTCGGCTCGACCCGATAACACTAGAACAGATGGGCGATTTCATAACCAGAAAGACCTCTCTTTTGGGATCAGTCCTGCCCCTAGATGTAGTAGTAAATCCCTTTTATGCTTTGTTTTTTAGAATGAGCACTTTTAACTATCCGCTTCAAAAATAATAGTTGATCGAATGGCCTTGGCAGGCTAAACTTCTTATTGACCTGTATGTATGATGTGATGGAGAAGGTTTTGGAAGCTGCTGCGATGGAGAAGGGTGTCGAACAAACCAATTTCGAGTAGGGCTGCGATGGAGAAGGATGTCGAACAAAAAACAAGTCTCTCTATTCTAAGGATTCTGCTGTGAGGGTAGTTTAGGAATTTTCGAATTAAATTATATTTTAATTGAGTAAAATTAGAGATAATGGCATAAAGACAACTTAATAAAAAATTTAATGACATTTAGGTTATTTTGAATTATCAATGGCATATTGACAATTGAACATTTAATTAGTGACATTTTGTACAAATTTCCCAAAAGTTGATCTAATTTGTCATGCCATCTTTGCAAGTCAGCAATGTTTTTCCAAAGGGAAGTTGAAGGTTCGAATTCAGTTCTGGAGAATTTTAAATCAAAATTTAAATTAGACTTAGAGAAGTGATTTCCACAACAATATGATAGTAGAGTAACAACACAGATTTATTCATATGCATCAAACCGAGAGTGATTTCCACAACAGTATGACATAGATTTCATGCTTTAATTCCAACAATTCTATTTTCTTATATCTAAATTGGGAGTCATTCCATTAGAGATCTTATGCATTACCATCTGCTATGATCCATTTCCAGGAGCCGAAATATTTCTAAATTAAAAGAGTTACCCTTTGAACAGAAAATGGGACATGCAAATAGAACACCTCAAAACTGTTTGTGATTTTTTTTGCGGGACCCTAAAAAAATATAAAAATAACATCTATAACTCTAGCTTCAAATATTTGACAATGATGACTTTATTTCTTAACATTTACATTTACATGTATTATCTAAACACATGAGTTCAGAAATCCAAATTCTCAATCAAAAAATTCCTAAATTGTAACTATAAATTCAAAATCTAAACACTACATCTGAACGCAATGTTCAAAAAATACTTCTTAACGCAAAATCTAAACTAAGTGTTTAGATAAAACTACTAAACGCAAAGTCTAAACACAAAATGAACACTGTGTTCACAGGTACTCAGAAAAAAAAAAATTCTGAATTTTTTAACGCATGCATTCAAATAACACATGTGAATGTAAACGCTAAAAAATAAGATCATCGTTGTCAAGATTTGAAAGAAGAGTTATAGATATTATTCTTATTTTTTTAGAATCAAGCGAAAAAATTCTCGAAACTATTTTCACTTAGTTTAGCACAATAGACTACTTATAAGATTACATGATAATTTTTTGCAGTTATAATAGACCTTTAACAAAGCAACGACAAAAGTGATATACTTAAATATATACAAAAACTTACAAAAAAGGAACATAAATACACTTTCAGTTTAGAGCGATTCGGCAAATTGAGGGGCCTCAAGATCAAGCTCTTGCTTCATAACAGTGCTCATCAACCAGTCACTGCTGAATACTCTTATGCCCCTCTTGGAAACATCCAGAGCATCTTTCATGTCCTCTTCACATGCAATAAATATCATATTTTCAGGTTTTTCTGACTTATCAAGCCTGCAAATTACCTGTAATGAGTCATTTGTGCCTGTTAGTACAACTGAACAACCATCCATGAAAATCTATATATATGAAAAGTATATTATGCTGTAATTGAAGAATTCATGTCAATTTGTACCAGTGTCATGATTATGCTGCTAAGGCATCAGAGTGAAACCTTTCAGCCTGCTAAATATCTCCTCTCTTTCTATTCTAACCAGAGTCTGAATACTTTCCATACTTTTATGTTTGGTGTTTTAATAACATCACCCCTTTATTCAACGAACAATGTGTGTGAGAGAGAGAGAGAAAGAGATGATCCCTACATTTCCACCACTTGATTTGATGATGGCCGAGAGGTCGCCAATGGAAGGTTGGGTATGCTTGGCGAAGCAAAAACTGTAACCTGATAATAAAGTGCACGGATTTGCTCTTGCTCTTACAACAGCATCCCTTAGTTCACACTTGTACTTCATCAAGTAATCCACATCTTCTAATATGTACTTACCTTCATCTAAAGGAGAAATACATTAAAATTAAACAAAATAAAATATTATTCGTAGTAAACTGGGCAAACAACTTTTAGAAAACAAAAATCTGAGCAGTAAGATTGTTTCAGAGCTAATCGTGTATTACCTACAAAAGACCCTTCCTTGAAACTTGCTTTCAACCAGCTTGAAGAAACTACCCAAGCACTGCATGACAAGAATAAATATAAGTTTAGATGTCTCAAATTTGCAAATTGATATTACAGAAATATATATAAACAAAGCTAACCCTGAGGATAAAGCAACACAAAAGTTCATGGTTCTTCTTGCTTTTCCTGTAATAACATGTGTGCAGCTACCACCATCACAAGTAACATTTCCACCAAGATCGTTCACTATCTATAATAAGGACAAAAAGTGTTTCAGAAAATTACGTAGAATTTGAAGGGTAAAAAGTAGCTTTCTGGTACAAATTTTTCGGAAACACACAATTACATTTTCTTAGATCTGTCATTAATAGTATTAAGTGGATCTAAAGTATAGAGAGTAGTGGTCAATTGACTCATATTCTTTTCAAAATTGGTGGTGGTTTGCAGTTTTCCTCGAGCTTTACCTTTTTCTATATATTTTTCCAGGAAGTTCTCATAGGTAACCCTTCTGACCCCTGCATTTGATACTAAAGATTTACAGTACTGACAACCACAGTTCAGAATTGACTGGTACAATCAAATTCAGAATTAACTGATAGTCAACTATTGTATTATTCACCAATAACAAAAGTGCCTGTTGGTCAACTGTAAATAGCTGTTCTATACATAATTTGCACAATAAAAAACAAATAAAAGATGAAAGCGCATTTTGTTAGATGAGAATAAGTGATGTTTCTCATTTGACTTCCATTATCTTTTTATCTATACTTTCTGAAGATCTTTAAGTACTGTTACCAGTTTTATTGTGTAATCAATCATTGAACAAAAAGTCTACCTTAGTGAGGGAAGTTTTCTTGGCATCATCAGCAATATTCATGAACATTATCTTGTACGAAATCTCCTTGGAAGAATTATTTATGATATTGTCTCTTTTGTTCTGACAGTTTTCTGTAGCAAGGTCACCTCGCACCCGTTTTGACCTTAGTGAGGTTGATGAGCCTTCCCACGTCAGTCTCTTTATACCCTTCTCAGGAGAAGCAGTGCCTTTTCCGTTGAAATTACAACTATCAGGAACAATGCCTAACAAAAAAAATCACAGCTTTACAGATATGTAAAGAACAGGGATAATCTCAGATAGAAGGTGCAAGTTTGAAATTTGGTAAGTTTATAATCCTCGGGAAAAGAAATTCTTAGAACAACACATTATCAGGTCAAGTATTATTCAAATATCAGGAAAGATGAGAACTGAATAACTAAGAGGTGAATAAACAACTATTAGTGGAGGAGGGCTTCTCACCCATATTTATGTCAGGTATATTTTGAAAGAAGGATCTGAGAAATGCAGGGAAAAAATTCGTCTCATCTTTGTTTCCCCTGTGTTTCAAAACCTTGCTATTCATATCTTGAGCACAGCTATTGCTGCATATTTTATGATAGAATTTGATAGAAGTACCAAATTATCTGTATTACACAGGCTGATAGTTCATACATTTAAATAATGCATTTTTTCCTAAATGCATGCTTCCTACGCTATTTTTTCCTAATATTGACATCATTTTCTAATCAAATCAATATTTCCAAGGAATAATACAATGCCGACAACATTAACAAGCAAGTCAAAAATACTCTGCAGATAAACGAATAAGCAGCATTTCCAGCAATATGTTGAGGACTTAAGGGCTCTTACGAAATTCTCCAAAAGGAATATGCAAATAGACTTACTATCTGGGATAGTGAAAATTTAGGGTGGCAAATTGGGATATGGATACCTAGTGATGAGTTGATACAATTCAACAAATCTTTCTTGAGATGAGACACCATAAGCTTAGAGCCACCAGGAAAACACAGCATCCTTCTAATATCTGCTTTTACTGACAACTTACGAGCTTTTCCCTTGGAGTCAACCTCTCCTACTAACACAAAGCCCTGCATATTTTGTACTCAGGGATAAAAAGCCAAGCTCACATTGTAGAAAATAACTAGGCTTAAAGATGCGAAAGAAATGTCCTGCTACCTGTTTAAGCCAAAATATTTCAGACACATCATCTGCCCAACAAAATATGCTTAGAACACCAACACTTTGAAGCCTCCTGCTTAGTTCCTTGTACATAAGATGACCAAACCCCTATAACAAGTGAACAAATAAATGGTCATAGGTCTGAGGCTATTGTTTTTATTTATTTTAAATTATTCAAAGTTATGTTCTTTGAAAAAGTATATATACACACATAACTTGCGAGAATAATTCACCGCAATATTCTTGGAAGTAAAAGAAAAGCAATTTGTAAACATGTTTTACCTTCTTTTGATAACATGATCTGACAACTGCAAGAGGTATCTCAGCATAGTGCATATCAGTAGGAACGATTTGATACGACGCTGCAGCTATAACCTGCAAATTTGAATAAAAGTGCACCCAGATATCATTATTAAAGAACTAAACCTAGTTAATTTTAAACAAGACCAATGTTACGTACTTGATACCATTTGTTATTTTGCCTAAATTATGCCCCCAGTTCACGAAGCCAAATTTAGTACAAACTAAATAACGATGCAAAGAAAAAATATCCTGTAAAGCGCCCAGGGTCTATGTGCATTTGATACTGACCCATTAACACCACTTGTTAAAACGATAGAAGGAACTAATGCTGCAATGCTTTCCTATGACAATAAAATTTACTGAAGGATTTTAACAGGATATTACCTCTTCAAGTCCATCTCTAGTCAACCTCAAAATTAGTGTCTTGTATTTCCTGCTTTGAAAGAAATAGCAGATAGTTGAGCAAGCAGCTTCACCCAATAAAGTATGGTATAAAGAATAATATTTTACCCATTAAAGATGCATTTTTTTAGAAAGTCCGAGCTTCCTCCAGTATTTGCTGCATAGGCCATTGTAGGAAGCTCTTGAGAATAGAGTTCCAGCACTTCCTAAAACATTAGAGAAGGAAATGGATAATGCAAAGTCTTATCAAAATCAACAAAGTTTACTGGTTCTCTTTTATTCATGAGTAAGTGTCTGACATATACACTACCTCATTATTAAAAAAAAAATACTCTCTATGTTTATCCAATAAACATTCCCACTATAAAAACCAAATAATACAACACTTCCTTGTTTCTGACAGTCAGAAAAAAAAAACAATACTTGTTAAATTACAAATATGTGATGTTCTGGTAACTCAGAACAGTAATTTTCTGTGTTTCACTCTAGCTAAATTGTTCCTAATTACTAATTAGTTTTCTGTAGCATTGTCATTTACCAAAATAAAATAAATAAAAAACAAAAAAGAACAATAGTTTACCTGAAGAAAGGATTTGTTTCGGCTATCAATGTCTTTAGGGTGGAGAAGGCAAAAAGAATAATCCTTGATTTCTTGACAGTTGTTATATTCAATCCCTATAATTAATAACAACAATCAATGCTAAATAATGCAAACTAGAAAATGACAAATTGCCAAAGCTTCATTTCCAAGACCCATTGCCTACTACTTTTTTACCTGATTAATTAATAAATTAAGTACAAAGGAGCTAACTCTTTATGTCAACTGATTTTATACTGTTCCTAGGTCTCCCTCTCCTGCGTTTCTTGGAATTGTCAACTGCTCAATGAAAGAAATCAAATCAGTCAAATAGAAGGTAGAAAAAGAAAACCTAATTAAATGAATTCAAATGGATATAGTATCAGAAATCAGTAAAAGAATTCACCTGAAATCCCAATCCTAGCATCTTTAGAGACTGATATACTGAGATCTTGCCCTTTCGGCTCATCAATTAAACACTCCCCTTGAATCTCAACATTGCAATTTCCTGCAAATAATTTATTCAAAACTTTAATAAAGTCCGATTGCGTAGAAAATTGAGAAATTCTCCAGGGGTTTTTTTCTTGCGCTCAAGGTTTCAGATTTACCAATGGAAAAAGTAGTGTGGCGAGTGGTCTCTGTTCCCACCATTTCTCTACGATATCTCGATTGTACTTGATTCCTGTAAACTAGAACTTAGGATAGCTTCGTTTGAAGGAAAGAAAGAGATGCGAGAACTTTTTGAATGCGCCAAAATTTGTAGAGCGGGAAATGAAAATAGGGTCAAAAACTCAAAAGCTGAAAGTGGAAATATAGCGGTCCGGTTCCTCTGTTGCCGATGTTTCTACAGTTTTGTGTAGTGATTCACTGGCAAGATCCTATGAAACGAAATCCTCTGCCGCAATGAAAGCTGCATTTCGATCTGGACCATCGAATCAGCGATCAACTGTGGCGATAATATAAAAAATTTCTTTAATCATATCAGTTATGCTCGAACGTCGACGCTTAATTCGACGGTCCTTATTATAATGCAGCTCTCTGCTGCAAATAAAAGTGTAGCAGAGGATACGATTCCAAGATCCTACATCTCCTGCTCGAATGTTTTCGGGTTTCTATGGTACACTGGAGAAACGACTGGGCCTGGTCTTGGTCCAAGAAGTAATTATGATCCAATAAGGGCCTTATCATTAAGCCCGATGCATTTCATATCAGCCCGTTTATCTAATTATCTCTCCTACTATGTTGCATCATCATTGCTCTCTCTCCATTCCACGTTTCGCATTCGGCCTAGACATTTCCTCTCCGCTCTCTCTCTCTCTCAATCCAGCAATGGCGGCGGCGGTGAGGAATGCTCTCCTAAGGCATCTGAGAGTGGCGGTGTCAGCTCCATCGGTGTCATCGCCGATCTCCGCCGGGTTCATCGTCTGTAGGCGCGGGTTTTGCGACGAGGTCAAGGGATCCTTCCTCGACAAAGGTGAGGTCGCGGATCGCATCGTCACTGTCGTCAAAAACTTTCAGAAGGTCGATCCCTCCAAGGTACAAATCTCAGCTATTATTATTCTCTCTACCTTGATCTAGGGTTTTACCTCGGTTGGATGCCTCTGTTGGTGAATGTGCCTTTCAGAATTTAGATATGGGGTTTACCGTTCTGTCTTGTCTAGGTTGCAGCGTGTGGATATGCATTTAATAATGATGTATTTCAGTATTTGAGCTTAACTATATATAGGGGTTTTGGCTAATAATGATATCAGATTGCTGTAATTACATTTTGTTTGCTGGTTTAGTAACTAATAGGTATCTTTGCCCTTGATTTTGTTTATATTTGTTTCCTTCTTCTAGGATAAAAAATATAGTTCCGCCAACCGTCTTCTTTTTGTTAGATGTTTTAGTTCTAACTAGAGATGTAGATATCTAATTTGATAGTGCATTTTTATGCAAGCTTGACGTTTTGATTTTCCACTCTAGATAATCTAAATTTTAGCTGCTTTTTCATTGCCATTTTAATATAATACACAGGTCTTCTTATATTGGCATATTTAATCTGAAAAAAGAACTATTGCTAGGTACTGTTTACTACTGATAATTATTTGGATAGAGAAATAGATGATTAGATCATTTATCCAGAATCTGGAGATTGTAAAAACTACTTGGTCACATCTCCTGCATAATTATTTGAATTTTTGTATTGAAAGAATAATAGATAATTGTTCATGACTTCTTTAGGATGTTAGTTTTGCACTTCAAATATGAAAGATTTTTTTCTTGCTTCTATTGATAGTATTTTAAATGCCAAGTGGCATAGATGTAAAATGATGTGAACAAATATTGACATGGATAAAGAAAAGGCTTGTGTTTCTACTAGTAATCGTGCTCGTGCACAGCAGCAGAGAGTATATTATGTAAAGAAAAATGAAACTGACTAATGTATGAAATACTATTTCAAAAACAAAAATTTGAGAAAATAATTATTCATGGATAAAATCAAAAGATATTATTTGTGAGTATGAAGCCGGACAATTTCTTTTTTCTTAACAATGTAATTCTTACGGCATAATCAAACAAATGTATTATGAATGGTTCTTTTTATTTTCCCATTAATTGGCTCGTAACTATGCAAGTTTGGCTCATAACAAATGTATTATAAATGTAGTTTTTTTACAAAATTATCTACAGGCTTGTTTTGATAATTTGAGCAAAAAATATTTTTAATATTTTCTTATACAATGCATGAACATATTATGTATCATATGTAAGATTAATTAATTATGAAGTTCTGAAAATTTTGTAGACTTCTTTTAATTCTAAAGTTTCTAAGGATATATGCATAGAAGCATATTTTAATTCAATAAATAATTTGAAGATGTGTCCTTTTTTGTCTGACATGTACTTGTTAGCTTTTCGATAAAAAGAATGAGTGCGTCTCTTTTCACTCTTATGGGGCCCACAAGTTATTAAACAAAATCCTAAGTTTTTGAAGCTGAGGTGCTATTTTTTAAGAGACCGAATCACCCTCATATCTGTTGTAGGGATCATATGCGGCGAGAACGGTCTAACAGCGCATGTTGATCAATGAAATTCATTACTTTAATCCCAGCGTCCCTTCATCGATTGATAAGATGGAGGGTTATTATTGAGATTCGAAACTTATTAGATTAATCTAGACAGTTGCATGCTTTGTCCTTCAAGGTGCTTAATAAGGAGGAGAGATAAATGACTTGAAAGAAAACTAGGACTAATGCAAGTACTTCTAATCTGTTGTAGGCAAATTGGTCAATTCCATACACACTTCATTCATCCTGAAAACTACTTCTTGACTGACTTTTATCATTCCTCTCTACTACGTGGTTTTACTGAAGTGACAAGTATTACTTTTACGTTATTCGGTTTTTTGACTGAACTGAGCAGCCTGTTATGCACTTGAGTTTAGTGTTATACTTTCCAAATAGACCATCTTAAACCAAAAATAAGCATAACACCGCAAAATTTATTACCAACTAAATGTGTTTTAGTTTTATGATATGTAGCTCTTAAGGACCTCCAGAAAAATGCGTCGCTATAAACCAGGATAATTATGTGGTCTTAACACTTTTGAATGTGCATTTGATGTTGCTATGATGTTTTATGACTCAAAAAATATGGCCTAGCACCACCTTGTATCTTTCAGCAATTTGAATGATATCCTTTTATTGTGCAAATTCATTTACTTGGTTTTTATAGCTGAAGCAATTACATTGTATTCTCATGCAAATGGTCTGTTGCATTTGTCAAATTTTCACATACTCTGGAAATGAAAAACATACTTTCAGGATGAATGAAATGTGTATGAAATTGACCAATTTGCCGTTTTGTGAAATGCTTAATCAGGTAACACCAAGTGCGCACTTCCAAAAGGATCTTGGCCTAGATAGTCTGGATGCAGTAGAGATCGTGATGGCTCTAGAGGAGGAATTCGGGTTTGAAATTCCTGACAACGAGGCTGACAAGATTGACTCTATTAAAGTAGCAGTTGATTTCATTGCCTCGCATCCCCAGGCAAAATGAGATTAAATAAAGGGTTCTGTGCATTTTTCACATGTGACATGAAAAGCACGCTATCAGTTTTATAGCGTCTGTTTTGCATTTTTATTGCTTGTTTAGAAACATTTTGTGTAGGCTGATGGACTTTTGAGATGGTTCTTTTTTCAGGGGGGGGCTTGTGAAATCATGCCTTTTGGTAGAACCCTTGAATAATTGTTTCAGACCTATTTGTTGAAATGGTAACAGGCTCCTGTTTTTAGTTAAAACCTGTGAGGCATAATGAATTTAAATAACATTTTTTTGGCAAAACGGTTGTTTATATGACTGAATTGATTGGGAAGTAATGGATGTTTTTAAGGTCATATGGCAAGACAGAATTTCCATAGAAGTGGTATCATTAAATTTATGTATGCTTAATGTTGGGTAACTATCGGGATAAGCTGCGCATGCTATGCTTATTATTAAAAAATTATGCATTTTGACTCATTTAGTTTTACATAATTATTTGAAGTACTACTGTAACTGCATACTTGGTAACAATAAAAAAAACTGTATCCTTGGTGCCCAGCTGGAATGAGCTTTTTAAATACTGATTTTCATGCACGATGCATCAAGGACTGATTTCCATACAGTTAATTGAGATCTTCACCACTCACCCCTCAAAATGTAAATGCATCAAGTTAATTTCCAACTTTGATACGTTCCGTAACAAGTAATGATCAAAGAAATATGTACATGTTGTCAATAATACTGAAGTTATTCGGTTTGGTCCCACCAAGTTATTGTTCCGTTTGGTCACAAGATCCGAATCTGCTATTATTTTGAATAAAAAGGAGGTGATTGTTGGTATTGGGGTCAGTAGTATGATTCGGGTTGAAAAGGAAATTGAGATGTTCCCTCTTGAGGGATTGGCACCCGAACGTTTTGTATCATTTGGAGTAAGGATGAAAATGTCATACCTGTATGTGGGGCTGGTGGTGGTGTCCCTGTGGAAAGTAGAGGTAGTTGTGGAGCTGCCTCTCTAGGAGTGCGAGGAATGTCATACCTCTCTCGAAAGCCTGTTCGAGGCAAGGTGAACAGTCTCGGGCTGGACTGTTGCAGTTGTTTGCGATTGAGTTCTCCAGAAGTCTATCGGGGTTGTTGGCCCATAGCGGGTATCCTGTGCGAGTTTGACGTTTCGTTCCCTCTATCTTTTTCGTCTGTCGGCAGCTTCTTCCTCTATTTCAATCAGTGATCCTTCATGCACCATTAGTAAACCTAGTCCGAGTTTTGGGTCTTTCCCGCGGTCGCTGATACGGCCTATCTAAGAGATAGCCGTAGATGATTTCTGGTGAGGCGGTGGAGGACAATTAACATAGTGTTTTACTGTAATTTTCTCTAGAATTGCTTGTAACCTTTTTTCTCTTAGCAATATATAACTTCTTGTTCTTTTGTCTGATGCCCCATCACTATGTTTTGGAAGGGTATTTATAAGTTTTAGTGTTGTCGGTTGATTGTCTTACTGATCGTGGATAGTTATTAGGCCGTGGATTGTGTTGAGAGCGTGTCATAACCACCATCCAAAGTGAACCCGCCGGATAGCTATTTCTGGATCGAGATGGCTATTTCGGGAAGAGCTATTTCTGGATCGAGATAGCTATTTCGGGGAGTTTCTCTATTTGTATTCGGAAGTAGATTCGGGTAGTGTTGGTAGGCCTTTTGGACTCTCGAGTGATACGTGCTTGCATTATGGGCTTTAATACCAGACTATTGACAAAATGGCCTTTCAACGAGAGAGAAGAATTGTACTTGACGAGAAGCGTTGTACTTGTACGATTTGGTCACTTAAGCCTGGTTCGTAATTTGGTACTTGACGAGAAGCCAGTCTCAGCCTTCTCGTTCTAGTCAGCTTGATGCACAAAGGTCACTTGGGTCTGGTTCAGACGATTGGATGGCTCACCCAAGTTCAACGAAGCGGCAACAAGTGCGAGTCATATAAGAAGCTCGAATGATATGTCACGAAGACACAGTGATCTCACATCAGATAAGTGGGTATGGTTTATTGTTGCCTCAGACTGACAGGTTAGGTCACCACTGTAGCCAATCTCTGCCGACTCGAGTTGAGAGGTTGCTACCATTAGAGTAGGGGAGAGTCAATTGAAGACTTAGCGCACTAGCGAGAGGAAATGGGAGTGTGTGGTTGCGCAGGAGGCAACGCCGAATATTGAAATGGTGGAGCTAGGTTTGTGAGGTATTGGGGCTAGCGTCAAGGCGCGACGAAGAGGGAGACAATCCCTTCCTCAGTAGCGATGAAATCCTATAATTCTCATAAACATGGTTGAGAATCAAGAAGAAAGAAACTTCGAGGTTTCAAGCCGACAACAAGAGAGATGAAACTGAAAAACAAGGAAGACGCGATGAAACCTTGATGTATAGGAGCATATCAGATCGATGTTCGTCAACTCTAAATCAGATCATCGGTTCGTAGAGAGAAACAAATGTGATCTTGAAGTTGAATCGTAGGATCAAATCAGATCAGTTGCAAAGATCACTCATCAGTTCTTGATCGGATCTTTAGTTCTTGATGAGAGTAAAAAGGTGGATCAAATTGTTAATTCTTGATCGGAATGTAGAACTTGAGTTCGACTCTCAACAAAAGCACCAATGATCGGGGGTTAGTGTCTCGACATTGGGTAGCTTAGACCGAGAGAGAAACTCTCGAAGTATCATAATTCAAGAGACAAGGCAAGAGAACGAGAGAAAAAGAGATAAAGCAAGAGAAGAAAGATTAGCGAGAGAATGAATCCCCTTTTGCAGTACAAAGTTCCTATATATAGCTAGTAGGCTAATATATACATATTTGAGACATGTACCAACGAATGCTGAGGTCCAATGTAAAATTGGATTGTATCAGTTTTTTTTTTCTTTTTCGGACTAGGATTTTGTTATTTTGGTACCTCATATCGGGTGATGTAGAACCTTTATTTTAATAATTCAATCAATATACCTACGGACTGTGTTACTCGGATACTTCAAATATCTTACCGCACTCGTATCCGATACGATTCTCGTACGATACTTCACGTGATAATCAGTGTGCATTTTTTAGTTGTTGCATCATCACGTTGTCGTAAGGTTGAAGCCACTTTCAATTAAAAGACATATTATCCCTACATCTTATTCTCTCTTGTGTATAATAAATAATTTTTATTATATATACTCATTTATATATTATTTTTCGAGGTATTAAATTACTTTTTTACTTAAAATTTAATATATATTTAGCCGCATCCGTATCGCCGCACCCGTTCGTATTGGATAGGATACACACACCCGCAGTCGTACAACATAGCCTAAGGATTTCAATAAAAAAATAATTGACGGTAACATTGATCTGAATCGTCGATCTGTATCGTCGTGTCATCCGACGATCCAGATTCTTCTTGCGAGCAAAAAGTTATGCAGAGAAATACGGATTCGTGTATCCGTGCAGATTTACTACTACAATTTTGAATCGACACACACAAAAAAAAAACCAAGAAATGGCGGGCTGATTAGAAAAGAAATAAAATACACAGAAAAAAAAAAATCAAACCCACGGGTGCCAGTCGAATCGATCTCGCTCCAATGGAAACGACACGTTCGGTGCGGTGCCCGGCGAACGAGGCGGTGGCGCTCTATTTATTCAACAAGAGGCAGGAAATGGCGGCGCACTCCACCGGCTTTTCTGAGAACCTGGACACGACTCTCTCCAAGGCGTATGCAAGTATCTGCGCATCCAAAACCCCCATCAAAACCCTAAAAGACCTCTCTCAAATCAAGTAAATTTCTCACTCATACCAATAATGCCTAATATTATGTCACCTTTTGCAAATGTTGAGCGCTGACATTGCTTGAGACTGTAGGAAATTACGCACAATGTTACAAAATTCTTATGTACCATAATGTTACCCTTTCTCCCAAGCAAAAATTGAACTTCATCAGATTTGAGATGTTGGGTTCAAAGTTTGTGTGAACTAATTATGAAGAAATTTGGCTTATTACTTCAGGGGAGTGGGAAAATGGATCCTGACACTGATGAAGGGATTCTTTTCAGAGGAACCTAGCCCTTCTAGTGATTCTCCTTCAAAAAATGCATCTCCACAAAAAGGTGTTGTTTATTGATCTCATTCAAGTACTTTACACGGCATTTATTACTATTCAAAATTGATGGGTAGTTTTTATTTCTGTTGTTTTAAATTTGTAAATAGGAAAGAAGAAAAATGGACCAAGGAGATATGTACCACAGAAGCATTCAGTGTCCTATGCCCTTCTAATCACGCTTTATAGGTTGGTTATTTTATAACTTTTACCCTACAAAACCATAAAAGCATAAGGCATATTGAGATCTCCAGCAATGCATTATTGGTACCCCTACAAAGCAATATATCATTAGGAATATAGGACGCCCTCACAAAATTATTAAAAGTTTCATCACTACCCATCCTCCCTCCCACGATACCAGACAGCAGCACAGTTGAGTTATTTTTTTTGTCAATTATACTTTATGTTTGTTGGCAAATAAATGATGAATGCTAAGAAAACTTGTATGGATATGCAAATGTGCTGGAGGTTTCTTTCTAGATCCCTAGATTCTTTCTGCTGAGTGGCAGCACGTAACAGTTTAAGAAAAAACATCGTAGAGATGGAATAATGTCAGCACCTATGATGTTTACGCGGTTTTTAGGTTTTCACAATAATTTATAGTTTGCAGTGTACAGGGATATGATTTCACCTGGTATCCGGTTCATATATGGTTTCTTGCATAACTATCAATCAACCTTTTAATTTACTTTTGGAAAATAGGCAAATGGTAAATGGGAACACCTTCATGAAAAAGCAGGAGCTCATTGATGCTGCTGAAGCCAGTGGGCTGTCACGGACATCAATTGGGTAAGTTTTCTATTAATAGGTAAATACCCATTTCGCCCACATGTTTAGTATCAACTTTCACCAGTTCTCAGTTTTAATATTGCGTCTTTGAGGACGTCACAATAGGTGCTTCCAACAGCTTGGTTTTTATTGTATTTAACAGGAATTGTGATGTACACCTAATTCTGAAAGCATCGGAGCTATTTGTCACAACAAGATTCAATTTAAAGCATAACTATCTTATAGTTATCTTAATTTTGCACTTTTTTAATCTAGTACATCCATTATTGAAACAATAAATTAATTGGGTTCAAATAAACAGACCAGACAAAGCCAAAGGGAGACCTGGACAATTAGGAAGCACTGCGAGGGACTGGTATACTGGATGGAGCTGTATGAAGACACTGATTTCTAAAGGTTTAGTTGTTAAATCCAGCTGCCCTGCCAAGTAATTTCTTCCCATTGAGTTTTTTTTTCTTTTCTTTAAACAATTTCTTTTATGTTAGTTTCAGACAATTTTTTGTTTTGTTTTGGTACTGAAATTGTAACTAATAAGAAGATAATCTTTATTAAATAACAACAACAACAACAAAGCCTTTATTCCCAAATAAATTGGGGTAGGCTAGAAATGAAATCCAATCTGAAATGAAAATCAATATAAATAATAATAATATAATAAATAATAAAATAATAGTAAAAATAAAAATATAGAAATGATAATAATAATGCTAATAATAATAATAATACGCTATTCTACCAATCATAAGTTTAGACTAGTATTCTACGTTGTTAATTCTGGACTAAAGTAGTCGTACAATTATAACACTACTTCTAAAACTTAGTTTGTCACGGTTCTGATACGTGAATCGCTAACTTCCATGTACTCCTATCTGATGCCAACTCTTTGGTTAATCCTGAACTAAAGTCGTACAATTACAACACTACTTGTAAAACTTAGTTTGTCATGATTTGTACGTGAAACGCTAACTTCCATGCACTTCTATCTGACACCAACTCTTTGGAGACATTCCATGCCTTTAAGTTTCTTTTTACAGCTTCATCCCATATCAATTTCGGTCAATCCCTACATCTTGTGTTTCGACGCGGCTTAAAACTCCACTAGGTATTGGTGCATCAGAAAGCCTCTGCTGGATATGCTCATACCATCTCAAACTATGTTGAACAAGTTACTCTTCAATCGGTGCAACTCCGACCTTGTCATGTATATCGTCATTTCCAATGCGGAACACTCATTTTTTGTATGTGTTGCCCTTTAGTAGCCCAACATCCTGCTCCATATAACATTGCGGGTCTGATCGTCGTCCTATAGAACTTGCCTTTCAAATTTTGTGAGATATTCTTGTCGCATAGGATGTCAGATGCTTGTCGCCATTTTATCCAAGCCGCTTTTATTCTATGACTAACATTTTCATCAATCTCACCATCACTCTGTAGCATCGATTCCAAATACCGAAAGGTATTTCTTCTAGGCAGTAGACACTACTTGTCCATCTAAACTGACATCTTCATCTTCTAATCGAAAACCACTGAACTCGCACTTCATATACTCGATCTTAGTCTTACTAAGTCTAATACCTTTTGATTCTAAAGTGTTCTTCCACAACTCTAATTTTCTACCCACTACTACCTTACTTTTGTCAATTAAGATAATATCATCTGCAAAGAGCATGCACCAAGGAATATCGCTTCATCTGTTCTTGATCTCGTTCTCTTTCACCAAAAGTCTATTTGTCTCATCCTTGATGCATTTGACATGGTTGAATTCTCTCGTCTTTCTCTCGCGGAGTTTGGCAATTTTATATACGTCCTTTTCGCCTTTCTTCGTAAATAGCTTATGATATAGATCCTCATAAGCTCGACCCTTTGCTTCACTTACACTTTCTTTGCATTCTTTTAGGCCGTTTTATACTTCCATACGTTATTTTCACTCTTGTCATGATGCAAACACTTGTAGCAATTCTTCTTCTCCTTGATAGTTTTTTGCACGTTCTCGTTCCATCACCAAGTGTCTTTAGGTTCACGTCTATTTTCCTTTAGTCACTTCGAATACCTCTGTAGCTACCTTCCGGATGCGAATTGTCATCTTCTTCCACATGTTATTAGCGTCATAATCGTCTTTGTTAAAGGTTCCTTCTTCGATCATCTTGTCCTTAAAGACTTGTTGGGTATCTCCTTTGAGTTTTCACCATCTCATCCTCGATATTTTGACGCTTTTGTCCTGTCGAGCGTGTATTTGAAAGCGAAAATCTGAGAACACAAGCTTGTGTTGTTGGACGACACTCTCCAGGTATAACCTTACGATCTACGCCATCTCATTTGTCTTCTCTCCTAGTAAGAACAAAATTGATCTGGCTCAAGTGTTGACCACTGCCGAAGGTAATTAACTAGGATTGTCTCTTTCTAAAGGTGTTAGCTATCATGAGGTCATATGCTATAACGAAGTTCAAGATGTTTTTTCCTTCTTGATTTCTATCATCATATCCAAATCCTCCGTGCACTCCTTCAAAACCTCCATTAGTTGTACCAACACGATCATTGAAATCTCCTCTTATAAAAAACTTCTTGTCGCTAGGCACATCTCTAAGCATCTCCTCTAGATCTTTTCAGAATTGCTTCTTGACATTCTCTCCAAACCTATTTGTGGAGCATACACACTAATGACGTTTAAAACTAATTCGTCAACGACCAACTTGACTAGGATAAGTCGATCTCCTTGTCTCCTAACGTGGACAACACCATTCTTGAGGCTCTGGTCAATTAAGACGCTTATTCCATTTCTGCTTCGTTCTGTTCCTATGTATCAGAGTTTAAAATCAGTATTTTCCGCCTCCTTCGCCTTCTGACCCATCCATTTTGTCTCTTGAACGCATAAGATATTTACACGTCTCCTAATCGCAATATGAACTAACTCTCGTAGCTTACCCGTTAAGTATCCTACATTCCAACTACCTAGACGAATCCTATTATCCTCGGTTAGCTTCCTTACTCCTCGCACTCGTCGAGTAAAGTGCGAAGACCCTTGCTCATTTGCCACTACACTCGGGCGTCGAAGGGAGTGACGATCCGGCCCTTGCACATTTAACATCATATCCGGGTTTCGATATGGCGCGTCGCTAAGAGGGTTACGCCCCAACGAAAGTTTATTGACTTTTATTTCCATGGAAAGATAATATTTGTTCAAAAGGTGTTGTAGTAACCTTTGACATTTGTTCTCCTATCAAGTCTCCAAGGAAAAAAAAAGCTTAGTGAAATGGATTATAGTGCTCTCATTTATGTCTTTGATTTATTTTTTACTCAATTTCTTGTACTACTGTAAGTTACTAAGGTATTTCAAGTCTTAATGTAAATTCTGAAGAAAATTTCCTTTTAAATCTTTATCTGTATGGCTAGATGTTGAAATAAATTGGGAAATATCTCCATAATTTACTTAACCATAAATTATATCTTGCAAGATTACCAATGTGTTTAAATATAGGTACATGCTAACTGATGAAGGGACAGAAGCAGCCCGAGACTGTCTCTCAAGATCTGGATTAGAGCTTGCCAACATACAACCCATTAATTTAAGATCCCAGGATTCACTTCATGGAGCTGGTGGCTCTGACATGGATTGCATACCAACTACTTCACAAACTGATCCCATGTTGGCACTGAACCAATCCACAAGTGCCACTAAAGTAACTACCATATTTCTTTTTTGTATTAGTGACTTTTTGCATAGTTGTGTGTGCTGATGGATCATTACAGTATTTTTACAAACTCTAGCTGAAAAAAGATCCATCAATTTTATGTTTAAAATTTGCAGAACATGCAGATTTGTCAGGTTGACATTTCAAACTCTGATGACTCTGATTCGGATTCTGATTCTCTTGAAATAGCTGAAAGGACATCTTCTGTTATGTTGGCTACAAGCACCTCTTATATTCCTGGTACCTGCATTTTCTGTTTTTCATGTTATGCTGAAATAATGTTATCTTTTATGACAGTTCTGCTACCTGCATCTTTTTCATGTTACACAATTTGCAACAATGCTATATTTTTCTGGCATAATTGCTTAATATATAGTGTTTGTAATGCAGTTGATAGATCTAGTTATGATCTTGCTCCAACTGAAACTTCATTGGTGTCGAGCAATTCAATTCGGAACTCGCTTACGGTTTGCAGTATTTTGGTGAGTGTGACCATTTTGTTATTCTCCCCTTTATATAAATACCATTTTCTTTTTACTGAAGGAAGATATCCTGGTTTCATATCACTTTCAGGATTCTGAGTTCAGAAAGAGTAGAAAGGCTTTAACTGATGGGGACATCATCAATACTCTTGCCATGCCACCCCACCAACCCGGAGAGAGTTTTCGTGAAACTTATGATGTGATTTTGATATTGGATGAGCGAGAGAATTTTGGGTTCGTGAATTTAAATCTCATGATGTCCCTTCTCGAAGATCCTGTAATATTTGTACTATTTAACATTTATTTTGTTATCTGTGGTTTGATATTGTAGATCCCGTTTTAGAAAGGTGGTTGACAACATTATCTCTCAGTTTCACATACCTGTCGAGGTTAGGATCTTGTTATTCTTGTATGAATCTCAGTGATTCCAAAAAAACTGATTTTTTTCTCGAAATTTCATTGATATTATTCTGACAGGTTACACGGTTGCCGGTTGGAGATGGACTTTGGATTGTGCGTCACAAGCAGAGTAAGAAGGAATATGTTCTTGATTTCATTGTAGAAAGGAAAAATGTAGATGACTTGAGAGGTTCTATCAGAGATAATAGATACAGAGATCAGAAATTAAGATTACAGGTATATACTTCACAATTGGACTTCTGAACTCTTAAATGTGGTATAGCATGTTTAGTTATGTTTTCTTTCCTCTTGTTTCCATTTCTTGTAGAGATGTGGGTTAAAGAAGCTGATTTATCTGATTGAAGGTGACCCAAATTCAGTAGAAGCAGCAGAAAGCATTAAAACAGCGTATGTGTATCATATTCTTTCTTTTGCGTACATATTTGAGATGATGCATAATATGAAGCCTTCAATTTTTATGGTCTTACTTTTTGAAAATCTTTTTATGTTATTTAAGATTGGCTGCTGTCAGAACTGATGGTAAGTTCAACACAATTAACAAATAGCATATGTAGGTCTCAATTGAAGTGATTGTCATATTCATGTAAATTGGAACACAGCATTTGATCTGCTTGGTTTGTGTTTATAATCGAAGTTTAACTAAAGTTGATGAATTTGTCAATTTAAAGGGATACATCATTCTGAGTTGCTTGTCTAATTGTTGATGGCATTTCAAAATTTACCATGTTTATGTTGTTTGTCTAGTGGTTGGTAACTTGGTATTGTTTGCAAATTGGTACAAAATATTTTATTCTGCAACAATAGAATTTTGAGTGTTCTTACATGAAAACACTTTGGCTTAGCATCTGATATACCAAGGTTTTAAATCATGATCAAGTGTCATGGCCGCATGCTGTGGGTGTGAGATGTGATTTCTCATTTATGCAAAAATCAGAATGGAATCACTTTTGGTATTGCTTTACTTCATTTCTTTTGTCTCTATTGCTCAGTTGTTTCACAACAGAGATTTTGGAGGGATTTGATGTACAGCGAACAACCGGATTTGCGGATACTGTAAGGATGTATGGTCACCTCACAAAATCAATTATAGAGTACTACAGTGCTAGTTTCTCTGGTAATTTTGGTAATAGTGACTCTAAGCTATGCCCCTCCTTCCAAGAATTTGTCAGAAGGTGTCAGGACATTGAAAAGATGACCGTGAGTGATGTTTTTGCACTACAACTTATGCAGGTGACTATTCAGATACTTGCTAAATTAACAAGCAGCATGTTTTAGGGTCTGAAATTGCTAGTGACTCATAAGTTGTTTCTTTTTATTTGACAAATTACTTGGAAAATCTCAAGTCTCAACATCACTTGAGAACTTTTCTCTTTGTACTAGTGAGCTGCTAAAAGTAAAAAATCGCTACATATTGTTGTCATCAACATTCTACTTGGAAAAATTCTATAAGATGTTCAGCTGTGATATTAACTTGGTTAAGAGATTGACAAACCTTCTTGTAAGTACTTCCTTTTTCACAACTAATACTAATATTTATGATATGGTTTTTATCTCAGGTTGCCCAAGTAACTGAAGAGGTTGCCCTTGCTGTAGTTGAGGTGTACCCAACTCTACTCTCCCTTGCCAAAGCATATTCTCTGCTTGTAAGCAATTAATTATTTTATGTCATCTTTCACTCTACAACCACAAAGTGTTTAGTCGCAAGTTGGAGCATTCATGGGAACGACGGAATTTTTACTTTGGCTTGCCAAGTCTATCATAACCTTCCTTTTCTGGCTTGGGACAGGCAATGTTAAAAAAAGTACATTGGTGGGATTTTATCGCATTCTAGAATAGGAATAAACCTTGATTTCACCAACTTCAGTAAGTTATCACATTAACTTTGTACGGTTATATATATCACCTTTGATTACATTCTATGATTGACAAATTCAAACATCGGCTAAGTTCTTGCCATTTGCTGGATCTAGAAATATCCTCAATAAAAGCGCCTAGGCTCTCCTTTTTTGTGCCTTTTTCTGATGAATTAATTGAAGGCTAAGCAAATTTAGTATTGTTGTTAGATACTAAAAGGCCAAGGAAACAAGCCTGGCAGATGCAAATAAGGTGGTTGCAATTAGAAAACCATGCAAAATATTGCCCGCATCACAGTCAGCCATTGTGCTGTTTGATTCTCATTAGAAAAATTCTTAAAATATTTTACTTTCAGGAGGGGGATGTTCTTGCACAAGAAGAGCTGTTGAGGAACAAATGCAAGGCGGTTAGTTCAAGTGCAAGCAGAAACATTTTCAAGATGGTATGGAGCACCTCCTAGTAGCATCATTAGGTTACAGGGGTTGATCTGACATACTCACTAATTTTTGAAGCTTTTCTTGGTTGAAAGCAAATACAGTCAAAAGTGACTTATGCCAATTCACACAAGTTATACAAACAATAATTTTATTAGATCGTTTTTATTTGGCATTTTATTAGATCTAATGATAAGCTAGCATGAAAAGCAAAGAGCTGCTGCACTCCTAATTTTTAAAACCTTCCAGGATAGTCAAATTTATCTCCCAGGTACGTTGCAATTTTTGGCAATTTCTATTATGAAAATTGATGGGTTAACAACTTTTACTCGCCAATAAAAAGTATATCGAAATTGAAAATTGATGGCACGTCAGTTTTTTTTGTGTTGTTGCTCATTTGCAAAATTAACTATACTTTGTACTAGAGAGGAAGGATTGAACTTGACAATGTTAAAACTATTTTTTTTAAATAAATTCGAAAAATATATCTGGAAATAGAAACAAATTATATACATATTTTCTAACTTAGTGCACATAAATAGTAATCAGGTCTAACTCATAGTTTTTCTCGGTAGTACAGTTCTTTTCAAAGATTTTTCTTGTAAAGTCATGGTACTTAATATATCCAACAATATTGATTTCTATTTCTAATCATACCTGCACGAGTTTTCCAGCGCAGAAATCGTTTCCAAGAAGCGCCTAATCTGAGGGATACACCCATAAATCATAATGGCAGTTATATGACATTTAATCTCCACATTATCATATCATATAATGACAGTAATTGCAAGAAGCACGTATTCTCTCTCTCTCTCTCTCTCTTTTGAGGCAATAATTGTCCTTTTTAAAATAACTGTGAGTGTGATATGACAATTTCTTAGAAAATCACCCACAGGAAAAAAGAAGAAGAATAGCATGTAGGTCAAACAACACTAAGCATGGCTTCTATTAAGTTGCAAGCCATTCAATCATTTATGCATCTTCTGGTTTTCTTTTTCTTTTTTTTATTGTTATTGAGAGAATAAGACGAGCTTGAAATCTTCAGAAATTTGCTGTTTTGATGTGAAATGCAAATTATTAACGGACAGCGTTGAATTGGACTGGTACGGGTATGAAATCATCATGTATTTTTCAGAAGTGATGATCGTCGTCATTATTATTAGAACTAGAAAACGCAGCGCGGCTACGCCGCGTCTTGATTTTTTTATAATTTTTTTGTTGTATTAAATAGATAAGTAATCTTCAGTAAACTACATACATCGTATAAATTTCACTCAAATTATAATTATATGTAATAAATATTTATCTTATAATTTTTTTAGTTATGTAATAAAAATGTGTTGTAAGTGGTGAAAAATATTTATCTTATAATCTTCAGTAAACTACATACATCGTTTATATCATGAGACTAAAGACCACTATTATAATAATAAATACAATGTTTATAGATATTTATCTAAGTAATTTTTTATGATACAAATGTGTTGTAAGTGGTGAAAAATTTAATCGGACAACAGTGATGTGTTGGAATGAGCTGTGAAGACAGATCGGATGAGGTGTGAAAGAAGGCACGTAGCGATGCTGTCACTACTTGCAAATTAGACAGCGTATTGGAGTAAAGAGAAAAATGACCATCTACACAAATGCTACATTTTTTTTACCACATTAGATCTCTTCAGTAAAATCGAGTGGGTAAGATGAAGCGTGAATTTGAGTTAACGGTTTGGATTAATACACTGCCGTGTCCGCGTGAATTGCCCAGCAGACACGAAGTGCAATTTATCGTGTTGCGATATGAATAGTTTTTATGTGAATAAAAAACTTCTATAAAAAATATTATTAAAATTAATTAATTAGAGTCGTTGATTTTGAACTGTAACAGAATTTGTGTTAGAATATAGTTAAATGACTCAACAATGCATGCATTTAGTAACATTTTGATGAATAATTATCATTATGTATTAATTTCCACAATTTTAAGGTAAAGTAATTTCAAATGGCTGGGGAAAAAAGGGGAAATTCTCTACCATTTATGCAACATTTAATAATAAGAAAACACGAGTGATTATTTCAAGATCTTAAATTCTCTACCATTTATGCAACATTTACTTGGGCTTTATGAGAGAAGATTCTCTATAGACAAATTCATTTATAAAACAGAATTGAAAAAAGATTGAGAGCGTGTTTGATCTTATTAAATAAAAATAAATCAATTCTCAATTTTCATATAATTTTGTAATAATTTATATTTAGTAACCTTGAATGAAGTATCAAGTAATATTTAAATTATGTAAAAGTCTGATACAATTAATTTATAATTTAAAGAATGCCTATAGATATATTTTTGTTTTTAAATTCATTTCACCTTTA
Organism: Eleocharis quinqueflora; assembly: GCA_964058865.1. Classification (NCBI taxonomy): domain Eukaryota; kingdom Viridiplantae; phylum Streptophyta; class Magnoliopsida; order Poales; family Cyperaceae; genus Eleocharis; species Eleocharis quinqueflora. The sequence goes on from CAXKVX010001818.1 coordinate 42,199, forward strand.
TTGCAAAATAAATATCAAAATAGCCATTGTCAAACAAAAATACTGACAGGGGTAGATTTTGCTCATTAAGAGTGAGAGTGTTAGATTCGATCATTCACTAGACATGATATTGAAAAATAAAAAATTGAATTTTTTTATTCAAGGTATAATTTCATGTAAAGTGTATGAAATTTAGTTGTGTCATGTACAAAATGTTCTTTCTTTGGTAGATCTATAAACCCTTAATCATAAATGGAATATATAAGTAAGGTTAGACGTTTGGAATGATTGTTAGATGTAATCTTATTTTGTAAACAAGTGACACAATTAAAAAATTAATATGTTGTGCATGTCAATACAAAAATATTAATTAGAAGTGAGATATTAGTGGATAATCAAATATACACAAGTTATTTAGTTGTTTTTGTTATTACTATCAAATTATCTTAGTAAGTGAGTTATTTAATCTGACAAAATATTTGAACTAGAAGCAAGAGATTAGTTCTGAATTGATCAACTTCATCCAATTTTGTGTTGTGTGTAAAACATGACACTTAACTGCTCCTCTCTCTATCTTACACCGCTTTTTGCAAGTAGAAAAGGGGCAACATTTAATTTCTTTTGTGCAATAATTATATTCTTTTTTTCTTAAGAAAATTTAATGTCTTGAATATAAAGAAACAAATATAGTTTATATTGTCTGCATCGTATGAATATACATATAATTTAGTTAAAAGTTTCTAACTAGTGACAGATTAAAACTTTGTTTAGTATATTTGTTAATAACTACATTAGATATATTGGGTGTGTTTGAATCATGTCATTATTAGTGTAAAAATAGTGCTATCTAGATTAGAGATTGAAAATAAATGATATTTTTGTTATTTAGGTTAGTGCAAAAACAGTGTTATCTATATTAGTGAAAATTTGCTTGGATTGCACATTTGAAATAGTAGTAACGGGAATTTGTAGAATAATGAATTATTTTGATTTTTTGATGGATGGCAACAAAAAATATTGATATCATTTTATATAATAATAATAATAATAGTATAATAATAAGAATACAAATGACAATAATACAAAAATAGTAAAGTGAATAATATAATAAAATAATAATGACAATAATAATAATAATAACAATAATAATAATAATAAACAATGACAATTAAGATAATAATAATAATAATAAACAATGTCAATTAAGATAATAATAATAATAATTCAATGAAAGAGAAGCTATTAAAATAGGAGCTCTTATTTTTAAATAATTTCTTTCTCTTACTTTTTCCTCCTATATTTGTTATTCATGCTGGTTCAACGAAATAGGTGGGTTAGCAAATTAGTAAAAGTTAGTAACTATTTACAGTATCTCAAAATTGTTTGGATCAATTTATTGAAATGAATAACAACTACTCACGCTATTCACGCTAACTCATGTCATCCAAAAATACCCTTGTGAAATAGAGTGCAGACAATCTGTCCATCAGACGATGATATTTATTGGATCTAACCTGAATTATTTATGTTTGTTGTTATAATAATTTTATCATAGTTTAGTCAGGATAATTTGTAATAACTTGTTTAGAATTATTTAAAATTGATTGTAATTTAAAATGGGTTTTATATCTATGAATTGAATATCAATTTTTAAATGTGAAATGCCATAAATCTTAATTTAAGCCAAATAGCTTAAGCTAGCTTTCCGTTGAACTTGTAAATTAAAGTTATCTTCCTTTTTTTCTGTTCAAAAAAACTGGGAGGTGAACTTTTGTAGTTTTGTTTTCCACAGATTTTTTTTGGTTAAAGTGTAAATTAAAGTTACCTTTATTTATATTTAAAGTTGATATGCAAATGTTATATTTGAGGACACTCAAATATAACATTTTTCTTTCATGTGAGTCATGTCAATACTCTTTCCGTCACCTCCAATGCTGTGGATTCACTTATACTCCGCTCTCTAAATCATCGTTGTATGTAAAATTGTAAATCTTCAAGATATCACCTCCAATTCTAAATTTTGTGATTGATAAAATAATCATTAACAATCAGAACAATACAACATCATTTGGTGTCTCTTGGATAATTTTATTAAAAAATATCTGATATAAAAGGAATTTTTGTTTGCTATCGATTAAAATTAACTTAATTGCATTATTATTAATGACAATCAACAATTATAATTATTTTAAATTCTAAATTAATACTAATAATACTTTCGTAATTTTCTATTCCTAGAAAAACTACTACTCTAGAAAAAAAACATACTATTTTTAAGGTTTTAATGTCAAAGTAGCTCGTTTTTATTTAATACAAATGTCTTAAATTAAGCTTATTTCATCATTGTATCGTCAATTGTGTCTAATATAGTAATATGACGTGGAATTCATGATAAATCAACCCATACCAGATTTCAGTTAGCACCATCACAAAATAAATGGATACAAAGATGTCTCACACAAACAACACTATTAGAGAAACAAAACAAACAATAGAGAATTAATTACCAATTCACCATTTCATTTGTAAACTATTGTTTATTGATATATATAATTAGTGCAGAAAACATCCAAAAGTTAAAAGGTAAAAAATAATTAGAACTATTATTCCGAGTTCCGACCCAACTATATACATTTAAATATTTAATCACCCATTCTTTCCCTGTCATGAAATCCTTAAAAAATGCGAAACAAACTAAAACGATGCGCCTGAAAAAAGAATTCAAAAAGAAACTAAGAAAGAACAAAAGGAGAATCAACGATGAATCAGGCAAGATCAACTGTTCCTGGGAAAACCAATCTTGCCTCCATTTTTTGCCATCATGATCTTGAACTCCTCGAATGAAACCATACCATCTCCATCTTGATCGACTCCATCGATCATCTTCCTACATTGCGCAACCGATGCTGCCTCACCAAGACTCCGCATCACCCTACAGATCTCCTCAGCTGAGATCGCGCCGTTGTGGTCCGCGTCAAAAACCGCAAATGCGTGCCTCAGTTCCTCTTCATGCGCAGCCTGATCCACATCACTGGCCATCAGATCGGTGAACTCGTCGACGGAGATGAAACCGTCTCCATCAGCATCAGCCTCTCGCATCATGCGGTTGAGCTCTTCCTCGGACACAGGTTGGCCAAGACTCGCAAAAATCTCGGCCATTTCGACACGGCTAATGCGACCATCACCATTTCTGTCAAACTTGCTGAATACGTGCTGGAGTTCGAACATGCGCTCGAGTTCTTCTTTGCTAATGTCCATTGTGGGGACAGTACCATCAATGGGAGAGGGAGAAGGGGAGAGAGAGGGAGAGGAAGAGGATGCCGAGCTGGTGGCTGTCAGATCCTGGTCATGGTGGTTCCGGGGCTTGGAACCGATGCGTCGACGGAAGAAAGAACGGATCTTTCCCATTGCAAATGGGGGATTAGAGAAATTGGAAGAAATGAAAAGCGTTTGGATTTAATTGGGGAGGAAGGAGGAGACGGAGAGAGGAGAGAGGCAGAGAGCATTTATAGGAGGTGTGAACCGTGTGGCGTGATAAGGAGAGCTAATTTGGGAAAATAAGAGACGGGGTTAATTGGGTATGTTACCGTTGATGATTTGGTGCGTAATTAGTTCGATATTTCTTTGATTATTTTTTTCTTTTGTTATTACAAATCCCGTAGACCCGGATCGGATCCCCTCCCCCATTCAACGGGACACCGTGGGTCCTTCGCCATCCGAACAGGTAAACCGGGTGGCAATGCGATAGGCTAGGATTAATCTTGGCCATTGGATCGAAAATATACGGCTGTCCTGTCTGCATAACAATACGCAATAGAAACAGTGAAATTGGACAGGAGTAACTTGGGACCCACATGTCAGTATGATAATCCTTGTAGGCTGTGATCGGGTAAGATGAGATCTTTCTTTTCCGCGGAAGAATTGGTAGTCAAGGATAGAAAAAAGGTTAATCACAGTTAGTCGGGTCCCAAAATTAAGATCTGTGAGGCCCACCTGTCATTGGGAAACCTTCAGTTCCTGCACCGCTTCATCTTTCATCAGCAGAGCAAAGTTTTTATGCTAACAGAACCCCAAACTTCAATGGCAATTCCGCAATTATATAAGTAAATAACAAATTAATGGGTTAAGAAAATGAAAAAGAAAATACAAACCTTTCCACTGTTCACAAAATGACCTTATTTTGCTTCTTTTTGTTTTTACTTAAAAAGGAGGGGATGAAACTTCCAGGAAGGAATTCAATACGAAAGATAAAATATATCTCCCATAGAAAGAATCATAAAGATAGTATATTTTAGTAAATATAGTATGCTTGATTTAAGCTTTTAACTTAAAATACATCGTTGTATTGATTTGTACAGATTTCCTTAATCTCGTTACCGTGTTTCTTGGAATTTAATTTTGTTTGTTACTAGTCCCCGTAAGAATAGAAGTTGTATGTAAAGGAAACTGAGATAGCGTGCAGTAACTTGTATTACTACTATTTCAAGTTTTTAACGATAGACAAGATATTGTACTATTCTGGCACCTTACTATTGGAACAGAATAAATTACTTTATCATGTATGCTCAAAGTCAATTAAGTTACTAAATGACGACAATAAGAAAGACCATCAAGTAATTAATTGAGGAGCACTACCGAACCAAAAAGACTGACTGGTGTCTGGTGGTAGATGTAAAATTTAATAATAACAAGGTTATCTGTGCAAAATGTTCCATAATAACTTAATAAGAAATAAGGAGGAAGGTGTGCACCGCCACTAAAGCATGAGTGCTGTGTCAGATACAGCCATACAGGTACCGAGATACGGAATCCATCCATATTCCCATGGAAATTTAATTGATGGGACCCAGTTGAGAGCCTGTACAACGAGTGGGATCATAAGGTGGGGTCCATGGAGGAGGACCCGTGAATGTTGCGTGAGGAAAAGGCAACGCGGCACAATCAAAGCTGTTGTTTTCTCGCGACGAAAACAAAATATAATAATTTGGTAAATGATCAACAACTGGATTTAATTTAAACTAGCAAAATTAAGACCCGGAGAAAAGAGACCGTTTACGAATGAAAATATTTACAAAAAATTATATTTAGTTATCTGGTTTCAGGTGTTGCCACTTGCCTGGATTGGCCGGCTTCTTCCATTCCATTAGGACGGGAAATTATTGCTTTGCTTGATCATCGTCTGGCGTCTGATGTGAAATAAATGGATGTGATTTAGATGGATGATTCAAGGAATTGGAGAGGATCATGGATGGGGAAATGTATGTAGTGAGGGTCACGTCCGATGCGTGAAGCAAGCGAAAGTTGTATTGTCGTCGAACCGCGGGAAATTTAATAAACGTAAAAATCACAGTTCATGATGGATGTATCAGGTATGAATATATCATATATGGATGGATGTTACACGGGAAAATGAGCTGGTGTATTTATTTGTATTGTGTTTTATATGTCAGATTTAGCTGTACCCTGACGGCCTGACCTGACCGTATAATACTGCCGCTGCACTGGTGTCAACTGCCAAGGTCGCCAATATTTGTTTTATTTTTTTCTAAATTGCACCACATAGAGATATTTATTGATAATATTCAGGACAATGGTGACGATCCAGAGCTTGATTCAAATTCGTCCGGATTAAAGAATTGGACGGTTCAACGAATTAGACGAATTAAACTTTTTAGACTAGTCATAATTTATCTAAGACTCATTGATTGGCAGATTGACGAATTTGATTCGATTAGAGAGAATTTGATCCGGGCCGGATTAGTCGATTGGGCGTTTTTTTATTTCCGAAAATTGCAAAAGTTCCCAAAAATCAGCCATTTTTTAACGGGCTTTGGTTGGTTTTTCGAAAAGGATTTAACACGACTTTTTTTAAAACTCATAGTCGCTATTTGTTTTAGAACTCGGTCTTTTTTCGGAGTTTGATCACTAATCAAATCGACTTGAATCGCGATCTAAAATTTCTCGAGCCGAATCGAACCGGTCAGATCTTTTGAAATTCCTCGGCAGATATCTATGAGATTGTTCGAGTTCTCATCTTCTTAATTAAGTCAAAATTTTGGTCACAGCAGTTCGGGAAGCTAAGCTGACATCGATCGGAAGGAGATCTGCATGAGGCAAGTCTTAGATTAGAATTAGATATAGGATAGCATCGAGGTTCGCACTAAAATTGTAGGGATTTTCAATTTTGACACGTCATCAACTCAAAATTTGAGTTACCTCAGACAGTATGAATTCGAGATATTCGAAAAGACCAATTTTTTTGTGCATCCAAACCATCCAAATATCCAGTTCATTTATCTTCTTTCAAGATTCGTACGATCGTATCAGTGTCAGATCTAGGCTAATTATAAACTCAAGCACCATAATAAAATAATAAAATATAACATTAAATAAAAAATCATGTAACATAGGTTGTCTTCGATCGGCTCATAACTCTCATTTTTAACGTATCACCTAACTGTTACAATTAGTAGAACTATTTGAAAACACTTTTTTTCTCATTTATTGTTGGACATACCAGAACTAACATAATGAAATAAAGTTTCATTTATATTAAGAATGACATGAATTAGCACAATGTGGATTTGGACTTTGGATCATTACTCTAAAATACAGTATGTTAAGCTTTATTTTTTTGAATCAAGCGGGTGCCAGGGTACAGGCTGACCCAAGCGCTGGCAGTGGCCCTGTGCTCGTGAAAAGCGTGTCCATCCGCCACCGTCTCCCGAAACAAATCCAGCAGCTGTTATGTTCACCTTTAGAGACCAATTTAGTTTTAGAGTGATGACTGATGCAACAGAACAGAGGCTTGACTGGTCTCGAGTGCGCTTTTGAGGTAAGGATAACAGGCCCCGCTGTCAGCAACACTAGTTTCAATCTCATGATTGCTGACCGTTGTCTGTCGTTGCTGGTTCCTTCTCCCATTGGATTGGATCATTGGAACGACCGATGAAAAGAGCAATCAATCAATAAATCTATTCATAAATGTCAAACGCACGAAACGCTCCCACAAACACCTTTCTGTATCTTACAATACATTTTAAGAGCACAAGAATTTTTTCTTACATCTTACGTTGCGTTTAACAAAATAAGATTTTTTTATTGCATTGAAAGTTGTGTTTAGTTAAATGTAAAAAACGTTAAAAATGTTTAATTTTTAAAATATTTAACTTGCTACTAACAGTGCACGACAGAGTAAAAATTTATGGAAAATTTCTGAAAAATAGAAAAAATTACATACAAACTCACATCAACATTATAGTCAAATCTAAAACAACAAATTAGAACATAAGTTCAGAAGTACATAACATTTAAATTGACTTAATTGTTTTTAACTGTTTTTCACCAATTTTCTCAACAACAAAAACTTTATTTCACCGATCATGTATAAATTATATAAAAACAAAATAATCAAAATTTAGGAGTTAAATCCTATACAAACAACCTTGGTCCTTCCTCAAGTACTTCGGTTCCACTTCCAAGGCTTTTCCCAGCCAAATGCCTTTTCATCTTCATCATCTTCATCATCCTCGAATTCCTCCAACAGTCCCCAATCTACTCAACCTGAAAAAAATAAAGGAAGTTCTTACTATTGTGTTTTCGAAAATTGTATTTTAAAACTTGATTTTATAAATAAAGAAAGTTCTTAGTTTTTTACTGTTAGTGTCAGATACAGAGTCCCATCATTCATCCAATTCTATTGTTTTCTTCTTTCTCTTTCTCTGGGACTTGTTTGGTTGAGGCTGCCTTTTCCTCTTCTTGCTTGCTGGCTTGCTGCTCTCTGCCGTTGGTTCTTTTCCCTTGCTCTTGCTCTTGAGCACGTGGGCTGATGTTAACCAATCCAAATCCCAAGCGACAAACTGTAAAGAAGGGTAAATGATATTGTACTGATGGATATTCCTGAGAAGGATCTGAACGACTTGCCTGGACTTCCTAGTTGGTCCATAAGTTTTGTAAAAAAATAGTGAAAGCGACCAGTGAATAAATTACTATAATTGATCCATCCATCGCTATATAACAGTGATCATTTCTAAAAACAACAAACATAAGCGATTATACTCTAAACCCTAAATCCTAAACCAACTCATAAGTGATTATTTCCTAAATCCTAACACAAGAAATCTAAATTTAATTGAATAATGAAAGTGACGAGTGAATAAATTGAGAGAGCAATCATTCCAATATTGATTAGTGAACTAATTTTGGATTAATTTCAAAGCAATCATTTTCAATTTTGAACTAATAAGTAAACGTTGAACGTTACGTCTAGCAAACTTTGAAATGTGCGGAAAGAAAGCTTAAGAAAAAGGTTAAAAGAAAGAGAAGATGAAATTATCTTAAGAGAGAGAGGGAGAAATGATGCATAAAGTCCTCAAGAAGAAGAGATGAAGATGCAAAGTATTATAGGAGGAGACGGAACGAAAATCGCTTTAATGAAATGAAAAGGTAGTATAAGTCTATGATTATAAAAAAAGTGAAAATGCACTTTACTCTTCGGAAAAGGGCGATATTTTAATTATTATTTATTTATAACTTTCCAGACGCTTAACGCTTAAGGAATACAAAATGACGATGATTTACTAACTTATATAAGCATTATTTTATATACTTCATATAGACGTAAGAAACTATTAAAACGAAACGTAATGAATCCCTTTCTTTTTGTTGCGTTTAACTCGACGAAAATATTTGAATTTGGGTCTTACGTTGCATCTAATAAATGCAAAAAAATTTCTTGCATTTAACATTATATCATATCACTCGTACAATTTGTTATAACTGAGAGAGTAGAGGCCCATGGGCCGAATCTTCTAACAACAAATTCATTTCTTCTCCATTTTTATTTCTGTCGCGAACTTGCGTCTCTGATTTTGCTGCAGCCTGCTTCTCTCGAAGATACGCAACGCTCGTCTCTTTTTGTTTTCATTCTATATTTCTATTTTCCCTTTACTATTTATTCTAAACGAAGTGCTCTCTTCCGGGCTACTACTCGAACCGCTTCCGGGCTAGGCTAACTGGGAACCGAGTCCTTACGAATTTAACCATGTTTTTGAGATTTTCCAAACTTTCTCGCCTGGGGCTTCGCATGTTGAGCAATACCAGAGTTGGTTAGTTCTCTCTTCATTCCTGATTTCGTCCGTTTCTTCTGAGATTTTTGGCAAATTTTGTTAATAGAGATAGGAGGTTGTAGATTTTTCGTTTTATGGCAAGTGCGGATATCAGTATCTGAACTATTCCTTAGTGATAAAATGGTACCAGTATGTTGCAAGAGTACAAAGCATCTTAGGTTTTTGTTTTGTTTACTAACGTTATGTGCTTGATTGAGGCTAATTTATGCTGAAAAAACAATTTTTTTTAACCCTAAACCAGTAAAGTGTAAAATTGCTGTATGTTTGCCTGTTTGACCATTGGTTCCACTAGTTTGTGAAGATCCACGTTGTATAGATTCTTCTGAATATTATTACTAATGTGTAGTGTGAAAATTTGTGTTACAGCTCAACATTCTGTTACTAGCAGGGCCATATACAGATGTCATGACCAAAATTATTGTTTCAACCCTATGGTTTGTTCATTTATGTTTTTCTTTTTTTTTATTTATAGCTCCATTTGGCGTAAATGTATTTTGATCAAAATAAAAAGCACATTCTGGGGCTTTATTCAACCAGTGTCTTTAATTACAAATTAGATCTGCAGTTGGGAGTAAATTGAGGAGGGTTGTGAAAGGTTTGGCAAGCCAACGTAAAAATTCGGCCAATCTTATGGAAATGAAATCTAATATGGGCTTCATTTCCAGCCTACCCAAACTTGTTTGGGACAAAACGCTTTGTTGTTGTTGTTGCCTTGTTGGGAATTAATTGAGGCTTAATTGATTAATTTTGGCAAATGATATTTTTCACAAAGCCCAACAGTTGGGTTGTTTTGTCTTAAGGATTAGTTCTGCACTTGGGCTAAACTGAGATTTAATTGGGATTAGTCTTAGCAAAGATGTTGCTCACAATAGCCGAAAAACTACAACTAGCTTATACCTGCATAAGAGTATTAATTCTTCTTCCTTATTTAACATATTGAATTAATGATGACTTTCAGACAAGATTTCTCTTCTCTACTGGTACAACCTCTAGTAATGAAGCTCAGTCAGATAGCAACCAAGCAAAAGAAACGTAAGATCTTCTATTTCTATTTGTTAACTTCATAGAGATGCGCACAATAATTACTACCATTATTCAATGACACTTTTTTCGGGGTGATTAAAAACTGAAGGATTTCTGTGACATTTGTGGATAAGGATGGGGAGGAGAAGCATATAAAAGTTCCAATTGGAATGTCCATGTTAGAGGCAGCTCATGAAAATGACATAGAACTCGAAGGTTCTTTTTTGCCCCCTTTTTCTTTCTATATATAATTAAAAGAGCATACTTTGACACAGTAAGAGACACTTAATTTTAAAGTTAATTGTTGGCCTACTTCATTTTTGTTACTATATTTTTAAAACAGATTTAGAAGAGCGATGTTCAGTTTCCTTAATAGAAACTTAGTGTGGTACTAAAAACAACTAGCTAAAAGAGACTAATAATATCTCAGTCCGACCTCTATAAGAACAAAAAAAATAATAAGCAGGTCCCATTAGAAAAGCTAACTAAAATGAACTGATTGTATCTCAGTTCTTACTCTGATGGGAGGACCAACCAATATATAATGAGGTGGCCCCATAAAAGAATGACACCAAAACTGTGGACAGTATAGGCCTTTCACTGAAAAAAGAAAGCTGATATAAGCTAATGATTTATTACAACAACAACAACAAAGCCTTATGTCCCAAACAAGTTGGAGTAGGTTAGAAATGAAGTCCATATTAGATTTCATTTCCATAAGATTGGCTGAATTTTTACGTTGGCTCGCCAAGCCTATCACAACCCTCCTCCTTTTCGGGCTTGGGACCAGCTATGTAAAACATATGCGGATTCTAGTCAGATCACTCCAACATGGAATATTATCTTATCACCTTCCCTTTAATTCTCAAGGGTTATCTGGATTTCTGGATCATCTTGGAAAAAGCTAATGATTTATTATTTTGAAAAAAGCAGGGGCATGTGAAGGTTCCCTTGCATGTTCTACATGCCATGTGATTGTGATGGTACGTTTTTTTCCTTTTGAGAGGCTCTTGTAAAGGAAATATTTCGAAAGGAAAATTTGTCGTGGCTTGTACTTTGATTGAATACCCATGGAAGACTAGAAATGTTTTGTATACTTGAAATTACTATATTGCAGTCCTCTTTCAATCTCTACAAAAAAAAAAAAAATAAATGCAGCTGCTCTTTGTTTGCCTCTCATTTGCATGCATACATTATGAGAAGTCTTCATGTTATCTAGGGTATGAGTGATATTTCCTTTATTTTATGAGAGTACAAGTGTTTTCGCTTCAAGTGGATATATAATATTGTGAGGTTCCTATGAGGTACCTGAAATTGTTCAGGGTTAAAAGTTTAACATATTGTAATTAATTTATTGTAGGATGTGGATTACTATAACAAACTAGAAGAACCAACTGACGAAGAAAATGACATGCTTGACCTCGCTTTTGGCCTAACTGAAACGTATGTACCTTTCATCTAATATGCATTTATCCCTTCTTCCCCCCTTTTGACCTTGCAGCAGAAGTCAATGTGCTGATATTGAAGGATCTAGATTTCTTACTTGCTGTAATACCAGTTAATTTTTGTGTGGTACTGGATAAAATGCACATTGGTACATTTTATATGTAAATACCTCATGAGAATGCTAGCATTTGTTGGTTTCTCTGTTGCTACATAGAGTATCAGGAGTTAAGAATTCCAATCAGATGTAAACAACCAGAGTTGAACACAGAATCTTATCACAACAAAACCATAACAAAACTGATCATTAAGCAAAGAGTCTGATAATGTATATGAACCATTTCTGGGTTTTGCACTTCATGTATAACCTTGCAAAACAGAATAAGTAATGTCATACATGTCTGTAATAATTGGAAAATATGGCATGAGGCAGGCAGGAGGAGATACCAGTGTTTCTTTTGAACAAACTAGGAGGGTAATTGTATGCATAATTGAAAACATTAAATATGAGTTACCATTATTTAGGCATTTATAAAAAATCAATTCTTTTTGGAGACGCATAAAATCATTCTGATAAAAATAATAAATAATTGCGAATAATATCATTGACATATTTGTAAAATGGTCCTGTTTTAAAATTGATACAAATATAACTTTTGTAGGTCTCGCCTAGGTTGCCAAGTAATTGCAAAACCTGAGCTTGATGGTTTGCGATTGGCTTTACCAGCTGCAACACGGAATTTTGCTGTGGATGGATACGCTCCAAAACCACATTGAGCTCATCACAGTAGAACATTTTTGTAGCCCCAAAGCATTTTTTATATATAAGGACATAGAGAGAGTTCCAGTAAGGCAGTAATAGTCTGTAATGGAAGGAATATGCTGCGGTAGACTTGTAGTAGTCAGGGGGAAGTCAGTAGATGACCTTTTGTACTTTTAGCTTCTTATTCTTTTCTCTCTTTCCTTTTGTCCTCCTTTATTGTGAGTTCTAGCTTCATAAGGTGGCCTGTTGCTCCTATGACCATTTTTTTGTCTCTTTTCCAGTGACCACCAACTTTCTGTCTTCATGTAAAATAATTGTTATGATGGACACTATACAAATGTATACAAGATTTACACATTGTCAGCTGCAATGCTTAATCTATAGTACCTTTATCAGTTGGACAGTATTTACATGTTGCTTCGAGTACTGGGCTTGGGTCAGTGCATTGGATCTTAAATTCAGATTATTGCTTGATTAAATAGATTGACAGTGGAAGAGATTAATATTTGAGTAATGTTGTGCAATATGTTTGATTTTGTTTGCTTGTAGTTTCTGGATGTTTTGGTTTTGGGTTGCTAAAGTTTTGGTTCGTTATGGTTGAAGCCTGATTTATGTGGGGTCTACTCTATTGAAATACACATGGGTTGCCATGATAGATTTTGTTTATTTGTGGGAAGTTATAACTGCCACCTCTTAACATTGGTTATTTTACCTCTTATTTTGTTGCGAGTGAAAGATGTTGCTGGTTGGTACCAAATAACAGGAGTGTGGGGAAGTTAGACCTGCCAACTCTAACAGGTTATTTTACATCTTATTTTTGTTTTAAATGAAAGATTTGCTGGTTGGTATCGTCCATCTTATTAGATGTTATACTTTGGAATTAGACGGTACAGTGCCACCAATTCTTACTGTGAACTTTTTCCATAATGTAACATGAGTTGAGAACTATTCTGATTCAGGTGTACTTAAATGATAGTGTCTAGTGTCTAGTTAGGTCTCATGTCAATAGTCAGCTAAACTAAAATGGTTTTGTTGTGAAAAACAACAACTGTTTCGCGCAATTCGTCTATTGCACAGGTGGTGTCACTTGATAGATGTGATTATTAATGGTATCATAATTTTTGGATTGACATGAATGCATGCAAATTAATATATCGTACAAACGCATGTGGGGATCAACATTTCTGTCCTCACACATTTTATGTAATAAACTCTAACGTCAAACTCAAGAAAATAAAATAAATTACTTAATGCATTAGTGCATGAATGCACGCGTTATATATTTTAGTTAGTTTTTTTTTTCAAAACTGATAAGGCCCGATATGAAGACAATATGCACAATTAGGCGCTTGGTTCCATTCGAGTCAATGAGTATATTTGAATTTATGGGAACCCTTGAATCATTGGTGCATTCAGACTGACACTGGTGCGACATTTTTGTCCCTTCATTTGCACAACTAAATCAGTTAGGTTTGAACAAATATTTGTATAATGTAAGACCGTCATGTTGTTAGTCAATTTCATATTCTATTCACGCTTAACGCTAACACACAAACATCCGAAAATCTCTCAGGTATAGATGAAGACTAAGTTAATTAGACAGTATTATTGAAAATATTAGGGATACTGTTAGTGTATTAGAGATAGTTAGTGATACTGTTAATGATTATATGTTACAGCGGATCATGTGTGTCACAGAAGATCTATGTATAGATTAGCAAGTTAGTTAGTGGTACCATCTATATATATCAAGGTATCCCATTGTAACAGAGATAATTCATTCTGATCAATAAAATCAAGATTTAGTCTTCCATTCTTTCTTACTCTCTTATCTCTTACATGGTATCAGAGCCATTGATCCATGGCCACCATTGACAATTCTATTTCTCTTAACCCCAATTCCGCCATTAACGCCAACTCAAATCTCAACACCATTGTTTCTCTTAACCTTCCGGTTGCAATCAAACTAACCGAAACTAATTTTTTAACCTGGAAATCTCAAATTCTACCCCTAATTCATGGTTATGATCTCTCCACCTTTCTTGAAGATGATTCCCCTGAGAAAACCCGAGCCACATCTTCAGGGCAAATTGAAATCAACCCAGCATTTCTTTATTGGAGAAGACAAGACCAGTTGATACTAGGATGGCTGCGCTCCTCTCTCACTGAATCTTTGCTGGCTCAGGTGATCTCCAGTGAAACCACAAAGCAATTCTGGCGCAATCTTGAAGTTTACTTCAGCTCTACCTCTCGAGCTCGACTCAATGACCTCAAAAGACAAATCCAGACAGCTCACAAAGGCAATCTTTCCTGCTCAGAGTATCTGCTGCAGCTCAGGAGAGTAGCCGACGAACTAGCCTTCATAGGAGCACCCCTTCCAGATGAAGATCTTGTCACCGCCACCATTAATGGACTCGGCACAGAGTTCAACTCGATTGTTGCAGCTCTTTCCACCGCGAGATGCCACAGCTCAATTTCCTTTTCCGATTCTGAGGGCTTCTCCTCAGCCACGAAGCATTGCTCAACTCTCAGACCAATCAACTCCACTCTTCCTCCGCTGCCTTTCTCAGTTCCACCAATGAAGCTTCAGCACTTTACATGAGAGGAGCAACTGGATCTCGCTACCGACAGGCTACAAATTCGAACTTCTCTCAACCGCATAACAGACCCAACTACAATTCCCAGCCCAAGAACAATTCCTCACAGCCCAATTTGAACACAGCTATTACTACTGAGCTGTCACAAGATTCACAGCCTAATTCCTTTGGGCCTGAATCTCGGCCTTTTTGTCAAATTTGTACCAGACCTGGTCATAGTGCCAAATATTGCTATAGACGTTATGATAAGGACCCCAATTGGAAACCAAACCCCTGTTTCAAGGCCTTTAATGTGCATGCCATTTCTTCCAACAATGATAATAATACTTGGGTTTTAGATTCGGGTGCCAACAATCATGTGACCAATGACATAAATAATTTGTCCTCCTTTTTTGCCTATAATGGACCCGACAAATTACAGATAGGTAATGGACAAGGTCTCTCCATCTCTCATATTGGTTCTTTAAAAATTCTTGTTTCTAATCATTTTATTACACTTAATAACGTTTTGTATGTTCCAAATTTTTCAACTAACCTTATTAGTTTATCAAGATTACTTATTGATAATCCCTCTATTTCAACTAATTTTTCTTCCTCTTTTTGTACAATCAAGGACCACCACACCAAGACCAACCTACTACACATTCCTAGTTCAAATGGACTATATCAATTCACGTTGAAGCATCCTTCATCTCACATTCAAGATTCTTCTTGCAAGGCCTTTCTTGGGTCTCGAATTTCTACCAACACTTGGCATTCACGTTTTGGCCATCCTTCACAATCCACTACTTTACAAGTTATTAGCAAGAATAGTTTACCTTGTATTAAAGAAAATTTTTCTTTTTGTAATGATTGTGCTCAAGCAAAAGCACATGTTCTTCCTTTTTCACATTCTTTTTCTTCTACTTCTTTTCCTTTACAACTTATTCATAGTGATGTATGAGGTCCTTCCCCAATTCAATCTTTTCATGGATATAGATATTACATTACTTTTGTCGATGATTATTCTCGTTTTACTTGGATATACTTTATGCAAAATAAAAGTGAAGTGTGTACAATATTTTCTTTATTCAAATCTCAAGTCGAGAATCTTCTAAATACTACAATTAAAACTCTTCGAACAGATGGAGGGACTGAGTACAAACCTATCACAACCAAATTTTCACATATTGTTCATGAAACAACTTGTCCATATACCCCACAACAGAATGGTATAGCTGAACGTAAGCATAGACATATCGTTGAGTTATCTCTTGCTACTATGTCTCATGCCTCTATTCCAACTCGGTTTTGGGATGAAATTTTTTCAAGTATTGTTTATTTAATAAATAGACTACCTTGCAATCAACAAATTCCTTACAAGATCCTTTTCAACAAAGACCCTAACTACAATTCTCTTAAAGTATTAGGGTGTCTTTGTTTTCCCTTAACCCATCCTTACAACACTCACAAATTGGAATTACGTTCCCAACCTTGTGTCTTTATTGGCTATGGTATTACCCAAAAAGGCTATCGGTGTTTACAACTATCAACTAACAAAATTTTTATATCAAGAAATGTTCAATTTGATGAGCAAAGTTTTCCTTTTCAGAACTTTAAATCTCAGGATCTTGCATCGAATAATGAAGATCAGCAGACTTTGACACTTGATCTTCTCAGTTCATCTGATGAATTCCGTGGCCCTTTCTCAGCCCAGCGCGCTGACTCAACTCTTCTCAGCGCCAGGCCCACCTCCTTGCCAGGCCCAACTCCGCACTTAGCTAGCTCACAACCCGAACTGCTCTCAGCGCCAGGCCCAACTACTCAGATTAATTCAGCTCCAGGCCCACCTACTCAACTTAATTCAGCTCCGGGCCCGTCTCTCCTTTTATCTAACACATATCACTACTCCAACGGCTCTTTTCATTTAAATAACTCATCTTCCTCCACTGATACGACATTTTCACAAACAGCTGCAGCGCCTTCTCCACAACATCCACCATCTACCTCCTCCCTTCCTCCTACTCATTCAATGACCACTCGATCCCAGGATAACACTCGCAAACCTAAAATTTACAAGGATTTTGTTGCCCACCACACTACTATCTCACCTAACCCCATTTCATTCACGTAAGCAAATAAACACCCTCACTGGAGAGAGGCTATGGCAGCAGAACTAAACGCTCTAGCACATAACAAGACTTGGTCCCTTGTTCCTCCTCCACTTGACAGAAGAATTATAGGTTGCAAGTGGGTCTATAAGACTAAAACCAAATCCGACGGAACGGTTGATCGCTTCAAAGCTCGCCTTGTTGCCAAAGGCTACAATCAAGAGGCGGGAGTCGATTTTGAAGAAACCTACAGTCCTGTGATCAGACCAACTACCATCCGGGTTATCATCTCACTTGCCGTCGCTTCCAATTGGCAAATCAAACAACTTGATGTTTCTAACGCCTTTCTTAATGGAGATCTTTCCGAAACCGTTTACATGGACCAACCCCCGGGCTTTGCTGATCCTAATCATCCCGACTACGTGTGTCATCTTCACAAATCCTTATACGGCCTCAAGCAAGCTCCCCGGGCTTGGTTTGACAAGTTACGATCAACTCTCTTGACTCTCGGTTTTAAACCCTCCACCTATGATCCATCTCTCTTTCTTGCTCACCATGACAACCAAATTCTTTTACTACTGGTATATGTCGATGACATATTGATCACCGGCAGTAATCCTGTTCAGATTCGCAACTGTATTGCCAGTCTCAAACACCACTTCTCCATCCGTGATCTTGACAATGTTCATTACTTTTTGGGCATTGAGGTTACTGCCAATGCTGATGGTTTATGCTTAACACAAACTAAATATCTTCATTCCCTTCTACATCGGGCAAACATGGATGAGTGCAAACCAACTCTGTCTCCTATGTCTTCCGGGACTTCTCTTACTACAGACGATAGCCCACCATTCCAAAACCCACAATTATACAGAAGCCTAGTTGGGGCCTTGCAATATGCTACACTCACCCGTCCCGACATCTCCTTCTCAGTAAACAAAGTTTCTCAATATATGCACAACCCAACCGAAGCACATTGGAGTGTTGTTAAAAGAATTTTGAGATATGTTTCGGGTACCATACATCATGGTCTTCAATTTTACAAGAACTCCTCTACACAAATCCATGCCTACAGCGACTCGGATTGGGCAGGAAGTTTGGAAGATCGTCGTTCAACTTCGGGATTTTGTGTGTTTCTCGGTCGGAATCTAGTTTCGTGGTGTGCCAAGAAACAACCAACAGTTTCTCGATCCAGTACCGAAGCAGAGTATAGAAGTTTAGCTCTCACATGCACGAAAGTCATGTGGCTTGAATACATTCTACAAGAGATTCAGATACAATCCTCATCCACCCCTGTATTATGGTGCGATAATATTGGTGCTACTTTTTTAGCTTCCAATCCGATGTTTCATGCACGCACAAAGCACATCGAGATTGATTTCCATTTTGTCCGAGAGAGAGTTGCTGCTAACAAGCTCATAGTCAAGTTTATTTGCTCGGACGATCAACTCGCGGATGCACTAACCAAACCTCTCCCATTACCTCGTTTTCAGCATCTTCGCAGCAAGCTTAATGTGGCCAAGCCACCATTAGCTTGAGGGGGGTGTATTAGGGATACTGTTAGTGTATTAGAGATAGTTAGTGATACTGTTAATGATTATATGTTACAGCGGATCATGTGTGTCACAGAAGATCTATGTATAGATTAGCAAGTTAGTTAGTGGTACCATCTATATATATCAAGGTATTCCATTGTAACAGAGATAATTCATTCTGATCAATAAAATCAAGATTTAGTCTTCCATTCTTTGTTACTCTCTTATCTCTTACAGAAAATTTTCTTATTAATTATCCTGACAACATGGATATGACTTCTTCAAAGCATGTAGAAAAAAAAAATATTATAGACATGTTGTGTACTTTGAAATACAATCAACTTATAGTTTTAAAGATATATTGATAAATTTATAATTTCAACTCAAGGAGGTCTTTCAAGAGCTCTTTTCGAGTTGTTTGTTAATTAGGAGGAAATCTTGTCGAACTCTTTGACGAACTTTTTGACGAGCTTTTTAGTTCACGACCTATTTGACTTACAAATGTAAGAGCACAAACAAACATCCAGAAATTTTAGATATGGCTAAGGATAAGTTAGACCATATCATTGGAGATTTCTTGAAATTAATTATCCTCACAATATGTATAAGGAGAAGGGATCAAATGCCTACTTTTCTTGTGCCTCATCATGCCTATTAATTTAAAAAATTAATTAATTAATTTTTTAAGACTTTAAATATCAAAACTAATTGATTGAATATTTCATATATGTCATAATACATGTGTATAAAAATATTGTAACATTTTAGTTTAATTTCATTGGTCATCTAGAGCTAACAAAATCAACGGTTCAAAATTATTGGATTTGAACCATTGATTTTGTTAGCTCTAGATGACCAATGAAATTAAACTAAAATGTTACAATATTTTTTATACACATGTATTATGACATATATGAAATATTCAATCAATTAGTTTTGATATTTAAAGTCTTAAAAAATTAATTAATTAATTTTTTAAGTTAATAGACATGATGAGGCACACAAAAAGTAGGCATTGGAACCCTCCTCATGTATAAGACATTCTCAAAATAATGAAACAGGTAGAAGAAATTAACAAAAAATAAAAAATTATAGGCATATTGTGTACTTTGGAATACAATCAATTAATCTATAATTTTAAGATTATAGTGATAAATTTTCCTAATTTCAAATATTTTTAAATTATTTCAGCATCTATTATTAAATAAAATTGTTCGAATAATTTATTGTATGGTAATTGACGTCCTCTTAGAAACGATGATACAATTCATTGTATTGTAATTAATTAACGTCTTCTTACAAGATGAATACAATTCATTGTATTTTTAAAATTTATTGTGGTGTTAAAATATTCATTGTATTGTGATACGATGAAGATATCAAAATTATATAATACAATGGACACATGCTGTCATAGACCAATTTCATTTATTTGAACCATTCGGTATAAATAAAAAAAAACATGCGTCCTCCTTTGATTAGGGTAATTCGGAAATAAAGCGTGCATCCAACGGTGCGCAGATAATCCGAAAGCAAACAAACGAAGAGGATCAAATTCTAGAAATAAACTTGCCGAAACAAATACATGCGTGATGCGTCCCTTCTTTAATTAGAAAATTAGGGTAATTAGAGGAATAAAGAGTGAAATCCAACGGTGGAGATGATTTGGAAGCAAAGAAACGGAGATGATCCAATACTACAATACACTTGCCAAAACAACAACGGTATCATTTTTCAATTTAAATGACGGCCGCCTTCGTTTTTTCTTTTATTTATAAGCATATATATAATGAATGGGAATAGCTATTCAAAATTTCAAACCCACTTCAAATGAGATTGAAAGTTGTATTTCTAGGGTTTTGCTAGCCACAACACAAATTCGTTTATCAGTTTGGAAGGATTAGACAAGAAGATAGAGCACATGAGAGAGAGGTTTGTAATTTGATCGCCATGAAAGGATTCGACAGGAAGAGAGCAAAACAGGTTTACACCAAAATTCAACTACTTAATTTCTAAGTTCTTTTTATTACTCATGTACACCACACACCTAATTGCCTCCAGCAGTGCTATTAACTGCTCAGCTCCACAACTTGTGGGATTCTGCTATCGCGTGGCACGACGCTACATGGATTTTGACGGTCCGGATCAACCGCCCACAAGCTGTGTAACGCTACACGATGAGAATCATGGGGTTTTATTTTTGGGGCACGAATCTCGGTGCGATCGGACAACCCACAAGCTGTGTAACGCAGGTGCCGTGTGGCACCAGATCCCATTCCCAACTTGTGTTATTGACCACATCCTTACCTTTTGTTACCGTTGCTGCTAGTTCCATTCCTGACATTAATTATACTGGTAATGAATTAAGATCTGGAAATGATTAATAACAGTGTCCTAAAACTTGTGAAATAATTGTATTTGCATGCATATATGTTTCAGAAGAGGTTCTATTCCTTGTCACATCCCGCAAATACTATTTGCGGGTTGTCTGAATATGTTTTCTATACCTTCTATTAATAGTCTGGAAGAAAGCTTATAGAGATTAGTTCACATATCAATGAAAAAGCAACCTGAGATCATTACTCTGTTTATCACTAGTTGAAAATTGCGCAAGAGTAATTATGATGGTGTGCAATTTTCTGACGTGTGTATGTTATGCTTAACTGTTATCTTGTACAGTAGCTCTGATCATAATATTTAGAATTATATCAAATCAACAGATATCAAATTTATAACCCTTATGAGCTTCAATTAGTGATTAATCATTATAAAAATGACTAACATCATTCTTTCTTTTTGTTTTTTGTGTGATTCTTCCAGAGGAAAAAACTGAGAACACCAACAGTGGCTTTACAGATAGCTATTGCTCCTCAATTTGGAATGAGCCGTGTAGAAAAAGGTAAAAATGCCTGCTCAAAATTTAGTAGAATACAGTAGAGTGGCGGGGCAGCAGACCTTTATGTTAAGATTCCGATTCTTCTCTTTTTGATTTAATTATAATAACACCAAGATCTCATGGAAACACAGGAGGTTTATGAATCTAAATTGATGCAACTCTCTATATATTCGTTCTGTCTAATTCCAAATCAAAATCTACTTCAGTATAAGACTTCTCAATGCAAGTTCTGATGAACAGTGTCAATTTTCTTAAAAATATTTTACAGGTTCTGACCAAATAGGAAAAGATCTAGGTGAGAGCTCAAACAGCAAAAACAATGCAGCAACATACAACGAGGACACTGAAAACTCTGGTATGCCCCCTTTTTTCAGAATAGCAGTTTTTATTAAAGAAAATTATTTGAAAATAATATATGCAGCAGTTCTCCACACACCTAATTGCCTCCACACACTATATCCTTACCTTTTGTTACCGTTGCTAGTGGATTCCATTCCTGATGTTAATTATACTTACTGGCGAGGGCTTTGAATAAGATCTAAAACTAAATATGAAATTTATAATTTTTTTCCCATTTTCAGGAACTCAAGAGTTCCCACAACTCGCTCCGATGTGAAAAAGGAGAGGCTAGTCTGGTTGCCAAAAGAGAGCTTTGAAATCCACAGCAGGTTTCTCTCCGCAACTCCAATCTATGCGCCTCATCATGCCACTGCATCGACTCAATTGGATTTTCGCATGGTGGGTCCTGAGCTTCTGATGGGAAGAACAATGATAAACCAAACAAGCTGACGTAATAATTTTTTTCTTTTGCATTTTCTCATGCATGTGCTATTATATTTCCTAGTAATTAGTTCTTTAGCTAATATCATTTTCTCCTTTTGTCTTATTTTTTGTATTTCTTTCAAGAAGGAGAGAGCTGTTGATTCAGATGTTGGATGACCATTGAGCAGCAAAAGAGACTGGGAAGTTGCACGAGTAGAAGAATTGTGTTAAATCAGAGTATGACTTTGTGTATCTTCTCATTGACTAGGAAATGTCAGGTGGTGCAAGAAAGGGATTCCAGGAGATGGAGGTATATGTTTTCATTCAATTTTAGAATACTTTACTCTAAAATTAGGTAGAGATTAATCTTTTGTACCTAAATGTATTTGTAGCCACCTGCCTATATAACCTCTATATGGATCCTGCTATTCGCCGGTGCATTATCCCGCAAGCAATATTCACGAAATGTTGGAATATGTTCACCAGTTGTATAATAACTAGTCTGAAAGTTAGGTTACTGAAGAAGTGTGCTTTTTAGGTAAAGGCATCCATGATTGTGTTGTTTTAATAAATGGAAGTTCGAAACAATCAAAGATTGTCGAAACTTGTTGCAAATGTTTCAAACTTGAGTGTATATTATAGTTAATGTATCTTCTACTTTAGCTTTTAATGGAATTATATTAAATTAGTGAATGTAATACAATCTGTGCAATTTTATTTAGTTTGAAATTGTCAATAAATTGTTACTTAACAGAAACTTTTTTTCTTTTTCATTCTTTCAAAGGAAAATGCATACAAGAGGATAAAAGAGTTAGCAGCTTTTGCCACATGGCCCTGCTGTTGAGTTGGACATGTATAATTGGTTCGAAGGCCGACATGAACAATCAAAGAAGAACAAAGATAATGCGACGGCTGACAGGAAGAGTGAACTCCATCAGCAGCTTTGTTTACTATAAGTGGCAGTCTGGCATGAATAGATAGCCACAACACAAATTCGTTTATCAGTTTGGAAGGATTAGACAAGAATAGATAGAGCACGTGAGAGAGAGAGGTTTGTAATTTGATCGCCATGAAAGGATTAGACAAGAAGAGAGCAAAACAGGTTTGCACCAAAATTCAATTATTTAATTTCTAAGTTCTTTTTATTACTTGTGTACACCACACAGGCACACACTTAATTGCCTCCAGCAGTGCTATTAACTGCTCAGCTCCACAACTTGTGGGATTCTGCTATCGCGCGGCACGACGCTACATGGATTTTGACGGTCCGGATCAACCGCCCAATCGCAATCGACTGTCAGCGATGAGAATCATGAGGTTTTATTTTTGGGGCACGAATCTCGGTGCGATCGGACAGCCCACAAGCTGTGTTACGCAGGTGCCGTGTGGCACCAGATCCCATTCCCAACTTGTGTTATTGACCACATCCTTACCTTTTGTTACCGTTGCTGCTAGTTCCATTCCTGACATTAATTATACTGGTAATGAATTAAGATCTGGAAATGATTAATAACAGTGTCCTAAAACTTGTGAAATAATTGTATTTGCATGCATACATGTTTCAGAAGCGGTTCTATTCCTTGTCACATCCCGCAAATACTATTTGCGGGTTGTCTGAATATGTTTTCTATACCTTCTATTAATAGTCTGGAAGAAAGCTTATAGAAATTAGTTCCCAATTTCACATATCAATGAAAAAGCAACCTGAGATCATTACTCAGTTTATCACTAGTTGAAAATTGCGCAAGAGTAATTATGATGGTGCGCAATTTTCCGACTTGTGTGTATGTTATGCTTAACTGTTATCTTGTACAGTAGCTCTGATCAAAATATTTAGAATTATATCAAATCAACAGATATCAAATTTATAACCCTTATGAGCTTCAATTAGTGATTAATCATTATAAAAATGACTAACATCATTCTTTCTTTTTGTTTTTTTGTGTGATTCTTCCAGAGGAAAAAACTGAGAACACCAACAGTGGCTTTACAGATAGCTATTGCTCCTCAATTTGGAATGAGTCGTGTAGAAAAAGGTAAAAATGCCTGCTCAAAATTTAGTAGAATACAGTAGAGTGGCGGGGCAGCAGACCTTGATGTTAAGATTCCGATTCTTCTCTTTTTGATTTAATTATAATAACACCAAGATCTCATGGAAACGCAGGAGGTTTATGAATCTAAATTGATGCAACTCTCTATATATTCGTTCTGTCTAATTCCAAACCAAAATCTACTTCAGTATAAGACTTCTCAATGCAAATTCTGATGAACAGTGTCAATTTTCTTAAAAATATTTTACAGGTTCTGACCAAATAGGAAAAGATCTAGGTGAGAGCTCAAACAGCAAAAACAACGCAGCAGCATACGAGGACACTGAAAACTCTGGTATGCCCCCTTTTTTCAGAATATATGCTGCAGTTTTTATTAAAGAAATTATTTGAAAATAATATATGCAGCAGTTCTCCACACACCTAATTGCCTCCACAGTCCACACACTATATCCTTACCTTTTGTTACCGTTGCTAGTGGATTCCATTCCTGATGTCAATTATACTTACTGGCGAGGGCTTTGAATAAGATCTAAAGTTAAATATAAAATTTATAATTTTTTTTCCCATTTTCAGGAACTCAAGAGTTCCGACAACTCACTCCGATGTGAAAAAGGAGAGGCTAGTCTGGTTGCCAAAAGAGAGCTTTGAAATCCACAGCAGGTTTCTCTCCGCAACTCCAGTCTATGCGCCTCATCATGCCACTGCGTCGACTCAATTGGATTTTCACACGGTGGGTCCTGAGCTTCTGATGGGAAGAACAATGATAAACCAAACAAGCTGACGTAATAATTTTTTTCTTTTGCATTTTCTTATGCATGTGCTATTATATTTCCTAGTAATTAGTTCTTTAGCTAATATCATTTTCTCCTTTTGTCTTTTTTTTTTTGTATTTCTTTCAAGAAGGAGAGAGCTGTTGATTCAGATGTTGGATGACCATTGAGCAGCAAATGAGACTGGGAAGGTGCACGAGTAGAAGAATTGTGTTAAATCAGAGTATGACTTTATGTATCTTCTGTCAGCTAGAGTATGATACAGAGCGCATGGGTCTATAAATAGGCATTCAGTCTTTGTAATCGATGTACAAAAAAAATCAATTGAAACAAAGATATCTTCTTTCTACCTCTCCTCTCCAGTCTTTAAAGGTGATAATTTTGATGACACCAATTTTTCATAATTTTCCTCTTAGACACATTGTACATTTTTGTTTATTCTTGATGATGATACTATTGTATTATAGTGCCAATATATGAGATAATGTTTGATGCGGTTTGCCAAACGCAATTTTGATATATCATTTACTTGGATATTTAAACAGGATGTTAACCTATAAGGGATATTAGCCAATTGAGGAATGAAGACCCAATGCTAGGGAAGGCTGCTGGTCCTGTCAACCATGCATACAAACAATTACTCTAAATTTGTGGGCACCGGAACTCAAACTGATGGGAAATAAATACATAAGTATTATAATTCTGATAATTAAAAATCTTAATTTGCTGCATGTTTATCCAAATGCATCAATGAATTATGGGATCAAATAAACAATTTGGGAGTGCATACTTTTTTTTGAATGTAGACATTGTCTACTATTTTTATTGCAAACTTATTTGATACATGTTTGACAAAAAAAAAAAAAAAAACTATCTGTCAGTCCATGCCCTAATACTTCTTATTATTTCCAAATTGATCGTGTCGTGATGTCTTGCTTTTCCCTGAAAGATTCGTCGATTTCTCTCTTTCCAGATAGCCCAGAGAGTGGCATGTAACTGTGTATCCCATATGATCGTGTCCTCCTGTTGAAGGTGGGATCGTCCATCTTTCCAGAAGTCAAGTACAGATTCGTTACAAAGACTGGCCGCTTGCGGTGTTCTGAGTGTCCATATTCTACAGGCAAAGCGGCATATCAGGAATAGATGAGTCGCAGTTTCCAGTATTTCCTCGTTACACATGACACATCTGTCATTCTGGCTCCTAGTGTGTCCATGTAAATTAGCTATCGTGGGAAGCCTATTCTTGAGTAGTGTCCAGATGAATATTTTGACTTTTAAGGGTGTTTTTGTTTTCCAAATCAAGCCGTATGCGCTCGTGTATACCCCTGGATTAATTAGGGCCTTGTATGCCGAGTTTGTTGTGAAATCCCCTGATGTTGTCCATGTCCATATTGTGATACCATCGTCCTTCAAAATGGTAGATGATTCGTAAAATTTCATAAGTGATAGTAGACTCCTTAGAAAAAAAGAAGGGATGTCGTTTCTTATGTTACCCTCGTTGATTTGTTGCATAGCTAGTAGATCATAGTGGGTTCTTACAAAAGAAGCAAAAATGGAGTTTTGTGGACTGAATATATGCCATGTCCATTTGAGTAGGAGCGAGGTGTTAAGGGTCCTTAGATCTAGAATTCCCAGGCCCCCATTTTGCCTAGGCAAACAGACCGTAGTCCAGTTTACTAGGTGTCCTCCTTGTGTATATGTAGCATCTCCTTTTCAGAAAAATCTCATCTTACATCTTTCGATGTGTTTTATAAGCCATGCCGGAAGCATGAATGCCTGCATGAAATGTAATGGTAGTGCATTAATGACTGAGTTCACCAGCACCATGCGTCCCCCTTTGGATGATGTTTTCCCTTTCCAACTTTGCAGCTTTGTCTGGATTGCTGTCAGGATGGGGATAAACATTTCCTTTGACGGTCATTTGATCGTCAAGGGTAATCCTAGAGGAACTTGAATTATGAGATAAATCCATTCGACCCTCCCACTCCAGGAACTTTTGCTGTATTTCCAGTTTCTATAAATAATTAAAATAACATCCGTATTTGTTAAAAAATAAAAGAAAACATGTTTGTAATCTTCATGCCTGCACTCACATAACACATTTGAATGCATATATTCAAGTTATATATATAACTCTGCCATTCCTCACCAAAAGAAAATCTTCTCTAAATTTTCTTATAAATTGACTACATTCCAAAAGAATAATAATATAAAAAAAGAAGCAGTTCATTATATTCACCTCACAATATGACAATAACCTCTCAAACTCTCAGGAAATTTCCACCTTCATTTGTTCTAAATCACAAATAGCAGGGACTTTTCGGACCATTCAATTCTAATCAGACGGACGAAACAGTAACATGTTCCCAGTTAACGGCTGAGATTTAAACACCTCCCACGAGGCCATAACCACAAGCAGCAATTGTTCTCGCAACTATTCAACAAAGATATCTTCCTCCAGGAAAAATACAATAAAAAATGGCTTCGCTCCAAATCCGGTTACTAGCTTCCCACCCCATCATGGCGCCAAACCCTTCCTCTCACACCTCCACCATGCGATTCAAATCCTTCAAACCCGTCGCAGCCTCTCCTAATTCGGATCGACCTCTAGACGGAGATGACCTCACGGGCACACCCGACCCGGTAAAACTTGCCTTTGCAAGAGCTGAGGCATACAAGCGCCAAAAGCTCCAGACTCAATCTCAAAACCTAGAAGCATTGCTCTCTGGGAAACGAGGAAAGAGATCGATGTCAGAGAATTCTCCTACTTATTATTCTGGTACCCATACATGATCCATTCAGTTTCTCTTTATACTGCCATAGGTTTCCATTCTTTGTTTGTTTAGTAAGGAAAGTGTTTTTTCTATTGTCACCACTGTGGGTTGGTGAGCTATAATTTACTATTACTTCCTATTGAATACTGAAGCAGGGCGCTAAACACCAAATCCGTTGCTATGTATCAACTGATTTCTCAAATTTAAAGAGTATTTCTTTGTCATAGAGGTTTGATCCATGTCTTTTAAAACTAATGGTATGAGAAGGAACCTGATACAAACAATAATATCATTGAACTGTTTTGTCGAACACCATATGTGTGCCAAATGATATATAATGATATGCATGTGATGTAAATAAAATTGAAAAGTACAAATAAAGGTATGGCAAGTGACCAATTTTGTTTAACAAAGGAAATCTCAACTAAAGAAAAACCTCATGATCAAATTCTGTCACCTGTTATCGACATGTCTAGTGGTTTTATCAGAAGCTCTTCACCCATGGAGACTCAGCTCATTTCACAAACCATCTTTGCATCTCGCAAAGGATCACCAAACTCACCTTCTCTACGACCCGTCAAGGCTCAAAAGCCGAAACATGCCCACAGTCTGCTGACACTGCTGTACTGGCAAATTCAAGAGAGACACAAAGAGATAATGAGAAGGAAATGAACAAGTTTGCTACCATCCCTACCATTGCCACCTCCTCACACCACATGCCTTTTCTTCTGTCTCACTTTCCCTTTCTTTTCTTGGATGTCTGAACAAAAAGAGTGCAGGTACTTCCGTAGCCTTGTTGCTATGCAAAAGAGAAGCTATATCTCAGCTTCTCAATCACTTTAACCCCATTTTAGCGCGGGCTTGGTCCGTCCCAGATTTGGGGTCTGCACTACGTCTGGAAAACCCAACACAAACTTTTTTTTCTTTTTTGGCAAATGCTTTTAGAATGGATAACAAAATTGTGCCTATGCTCATGGTAAGGCACTATCTAGGCTCATGGCAAGGCACTATCACTTTTTTTTTGGCAAACTTTCATTTTGACGGAAGATTTAAAAAATAGTGCCCAAAATTTTCTGTTGTTCCGTGGGCATTTTCCGAAGCCTCTCTGGCAATGTTAAGTAGACCCCAAAAATGGAGTTCATTTTCCAAACTAAGTATGATTTATTCCAACCAACATAACACCAAAGAGAGAGCAATGGCTTTTTGCTTATAAACATGTATGCCCAAAAATTTCTCCCAGTTTGTATACTTCACTTTTGTGGCACAAGTGGTAAAATCAATAATAGAGGTTTGTCGGTGTGGGGGGGTAATAAGCATTACAATCAAGTTCTTAAAACACATGTAACAATTGAAATACAGCTATTAAACATTGTATCTGAAAATGTTTCAGCCCTGCTAGGTAGAGTGATTAATTTCGTTCATTTCTTCTATTTTTTTTTCTTCTCTAAAAAGGTTAACAGGCAATTTACCTAGTTCCTATTGTATCCTTGCCTTCCAAAGGCATATCTTATAAAATCAAGTATAGGTTCAAGGGTAACAGCTCCAAGAAACCAAAGCTTTGTCCCATGCAATATCTTTTCCTTTGGACATTATTATTTGGGCTTTAAGTTGCTCACCACGTTTCATTTGGAGTACATGGATTTCCTCTCCTGAATAATGAACTTGTATATTGTAGTTTCCTTGTTTTTTTTGGCATGACTTTGGTCAAGCTAATCAAGGTTCCGGGTTTTACAAATTCAGCTTTAAAGGACAAACCACCAGAGGCAGATATTATTGTTGGAGACCCTACCAAATTTGCAAACCGTAGGCGGAGGGTTGAAGAGCCTGAGAAAGATGTTCAAACAGAAACATACCAACCAGAAGTTAAAGAGCCTGAGAAGGATGGTGAAATACAAGAAGCATACCGACCAAAAGTTACAACATGGGGTGTTTTCCCAAGGCCTCACAATATATCTAAAACGGTATAAATCATCTTTGATTTCATTTGATTCTGATTTCGGGAGTTATTTATCCAATCATGTTTGTACTTTCAGGTCAGAGAACATTTGTAGTAGTACTAAATAATATAACTATTTGATTCAGTTGCACTGTCATTTAAAAATTGTACATAAAATCATGCCTAGGAGGAATATTCCTTTTTCTTTTCTCTTTTCAAAAGAGATTCCAACACTTCACTATAATTACTGATATCACCCATCATCTATTAAATCTGTAACTTGATAAATTGTTGGGCATTTGTCAGATAACACTAGCCGCTAAGTGAAAGGGTTCAACAAAATATCATTGCTTGTCCTTCTTAACGTGAAGTAAATGTGTTTACAACTGATCTTTGAAAAATGAATGTAAGGTTGGCTTCAATTTAGCTTTCCTTGTACTCAGGAAGAAAAGAGAGATCATTATCAAGAAATAAGTTTACCTTTTCATTAGCTCTTGTTGAGAAGATGGGCATTATTTGCCAACATAATGAACTTACATAACCAGTATTAAGGAGTAACCATGCCATTAATCAGCTATGGTACTTTATATGCAATTTATTTTCCAATACAACAACAACAAGAACATACAACAATTTTGTATATGGGTGTTCATTTCAGTATGGTGGCGGGAAAGTGATACGGCCTGGTGATGAACTTGAGAAGAAAGAAGATAAGGAGGCAAAGGAGAAGCGTACTAGAGAGATAATTGCTGCCTATAGAAAAAAGATGGGATTGGATATTGATCCCAAAGTCATAGCTGAATGTCAGAAGGTATTGCGAAGAATTGTATAACAACAGATGAATTATTCTGACAAGAACTATGTCATCTACAGTAATACGATAGAAAAGGATAATATCAGCTTTGAATCTACAACATTGAGCTTTTTTAATGTCTCTAATGATGTTTGAACTTGCAATTTTTTTAGAACATAGGAACTTTCTTGAACTTATTTTAGTGGTATTTTTGCAAATATATCTAAAACACTCGAAGCATACTAGGATTTTTATGTCCTGGAGTATCTTCAGGAACTTGTAATCCTTACCAAAAACAAAATTTTATACTTTTAAATGGATACATGTTTTTTTTTGCAGAATTAAGTTGATGGTTTTGCTTCTGTTTCAGTGATTTGATATTCTTTATCCTTTTTTGTTTATCAAGTCTTTGAGAGAAGGCAACATTTTGATGGATCAGGGAAGTCTAAAGCAAGCATTGCCATTCTATGAGAAAGTAATGAAAGACATGATCTTCGAGGTATTATTTTCCAAATCTGCTTAGATAAAAATTAGATGCTGCGTCATTTTTTTGAAGAAATGAAACACCTCATGTTGATGATAAATTTTGGGTTTACACTTGAGTGTGCTAGGTTTTGCAATTCAAAATCATGTACCTTGCAATGAAAAAAATATTTCTAGAGTAGTTCACAAACTATATTTTATTCAGATCTGTACACAGTACACGTGATAGTATTTTTAGCGTTGTCCTTGTATTGCCCCAGAAGTATAAAAGCAGTAGAATTGTCGTTAAAGATGATTGTTTTTTGGGGAATTATATTTGATAATGCACATTATTTATAGAAGTGCCCAATATCTCCTATATCTATGGCATTTTTTTCTGGCTTCTCAACTAACATTGACAGCTGAATTAAATGAAGAAAAGAAGCTTACATTTCTTATTAGCTTGATAAGATGCCCTTGCTAGTAGTTTGGAAGTCTGTGTCCTTTATTTATTATTATTATTTTTTGAAACATGGGCATAAGTACTGAACTTCTGTTTCCAACTTGAAAACTAACAAAGAGCATGTCATCAACTTTTGGGTGCCATTTCTGAACATCTGAAACTGAATGTTGAGTGTTGAGTTGTCAGATAATGAGTTAGCATTTCATTTTGCAATTTGAATAAATTCTGGTTTCACTGGTTAAACGAAATTTCAGTGTAATTATTGGAAATTACACTTATAGCAACGTTTTAAATTGTACGGTGTTTATTATTGTCCCATTCTGCTTCAATCGTAATTTTCATTTTGATAATTGCAATTGCAAATATGGACTTTTATTGATCATTGCAGAGTGAGCTCCATGGAAGAGCCGCTTTGCAATTTGCATTTTGTCTAGATTCACTTCAAAGGTACCCTCTTTCTCACATACATGTGCATGCACGACTCACAATCATAAATAACAGAAAGGAATTGAACATGGTAGTCAATTCATTTAGTAAGGAATTGACAACGTAATAAATTAGTGACTTCATTTTTTTTTCTTTGATAAGTAGCAACTTCATATTTATTTGCTTAGAATATATACAATTTAATTAAAGCAGAACTGAAGCTTCATATTGAGGCTTAGGCTTTTACATTGAGACCAACTTTCCAAGTGCATATAAATGTTGCATGAACTTTGTGCTTTGGTTTTCTTTGTTATTGTGTGTTATTCAACTGAGGTTTCTTAGGTCAAGCGAAGCAAAAGTTTTGTATGAAAAGCTCCAAAATCACCCAAACTCTGAGGTCAACACAAAAGCAAGGCACTTTGCTTTCAGTTTCAAGGTAACAAAACTTTGGTGATATGATTAAAAATTATTTATTTTGTTGAATATAAGAGCCTTTATTGCCTATCACTGATTACAGGGCAGAGCCAGTAAGAGCCTTTATTGCCTATATTTATACAATTGGCAATTTTTTTATAAAATGTTCTTATAATTTGATTTTTTTTTTAAATTATGCCCCATTTTGTCCCCCTCTGAAAAAAAAAATCTTAAATCTTGTCCCTCTCTGATGGAAATTTTGGATCCGCCCCTGAGATTGATTAATTATACTTAAAAAAAGCCTTCATTGTCAGTCATCGATTCTGTATTGTAGCATGTCATGGATTAATTATACTTAAAAAGAAAGCCTTTATTGCCTAGACATTTGTTATCTTCATTGTTTAATTTGTTCCATTTGTGATTTGTCATCAAATTAGGCAATGGATTTTATGAAAGTGAAATCGGCAAATATTTCACGAACAACTGGGTATGAGATGTATTTTGATTCATTTGTTGACAATAAAGAGGTTTACACATCACCAAAAGCCGAACTGAAAGAGGATGGACCTACCCAAATTTTACCATATATTGTATTTTTGGTTTCACCATTGTTTTTTGTACTATTTATTGCTGTAAGAAAGTCATTTCTGCTATAGAACAAACAAATGAAAATGATGTTTGGAGCTGTCCCTGTTGCATTTGATTATTTTTTGTGGGAAGAGCAAGAAATTATATTCCAATAAGAGGTCACTCTCAATACAATGCTAAACTTCGGTGTAGGATAACATGTTGGGAGTTTAGAACAAAAAATAAAGAAGGGTTAGCTGTCGAATTGCATGGAAAGTATAACTTCGTTTTCTTTCTTTTCCTATCAGTGGCTCTAAATTCTAATCCAAGTTTAGGTCGGCTAAGATGTGGGGCCAGTGGCCTATATAGTCCACTAATTTACGCCTACCCAAAATCCACAATAGAATTATTAGTTGTCTTTTCTTTTCAAAGAGCCCAAATGGGCCACGCTAAACCGTCCATGTCTCTAAAACCATTCGTGTGCTTTTCTATTTTCAATTAATAATTTCTCATGGAATCTGTGTGCTCAACTTTGGGCACCGGCCTAGGGGATGGTTGAAAATTGGGATTCGCATTTCATTGAATACTACCAATTACGAAATAGCAATCAAATGATTTATATAATTTTGAAATTTGGATATGCGAATTTCGAAATTATATGAAACATTCGATTGTTATTTCGTAATACAAAGTATTTCATGAAATATGACTTCTGAAAATTGAAGTCTAAAGCCTTTTTTGCTGAAGGTGTGCATGGCAAACACGCTTGGGCAACTTGGAAAGCATATCATATTAATCAACAGTTACATTTTTTTTTGCAAATGCAATTAGTCACATTGTTACAAAAAGATACTGCATTTGAAAGTAAACAAGACGTAGTTTGCACCTCAAGATTGGAATGCTTTTCTCGTCTCATACATGCAAGGAATGTGATTTAAGAAATATGTATAATGTATTGAGTACCTTCCAGGCAGATATATTTTGAATCGTGCACATTTTGCTACATAACATGAATGTATATTCTACTGAATTTCACGTAATCTCCTTCACCAACTATGATGCAAAATCAACGTGACTCTGTACTTCCTTATGTACTGTTGTAACAATTTTGATAAAAATAATTAAGATTTTTATAATATGTGACATTGAAAGTTTGAAACATGACCGAGTAGGACATTAATTATTAATAAGGTGTATTTTCTATAAGATGAAAAGAGTCTAATTATTTTACCTATTGGAGCAGTTAGAAGAGAAGATGGATGATGTAGTTACTAGTTAGGACTCACTTCCGCTATCGCGTAACACGTCAAACGCAATCTTTGAACGGTTCGAATCGACCGTCAGCTATGAAAATCAAGTGGCTTTTATTTTTGGGTCACGAATGTCGATGCAGTCAGACGGCTCATATTTGTTCCAGTGCAGCTATTGCGCGATAGCAGATCCAAATTCATGTAGTTGTGGGTTCACAGCTACTGCAACAGTTGTTGTAATGGGGATTTCCATCTGCTGCATGCTGCCATACAATTTAAGCCGGTGATGAAATTTTGGATGATTTTACTGTTGGGGATGCTAAATTGCTAATGCCTATTTATTTTTCTTCTATGGCAATGGCAGGCCGGGTAGGTGTGGAACGATATCCTCTGGGTAGCGAAATTGCTATCCAGAGTGTGTATCTTTTGATCTGGACCGTCCGATTAATATCAACGATTCTGATTTAATAATACAAGGGGCCCTCTGAATCATATCAGTGACGATCGAGCGTCGATTTTCAATCTGACGGTCCATATTGCGATACGCAGAGTGCGGAGTGGATGAGATACGCAGAGGATATTAGTGTAAGGTGTAAGGTGTATGGTACTTTTCTTCTTGGAGTTGCATGCATGCAACCCAGCTGGAGAAGTGTATCAAATTGTCAAATAGACGAACATTTCCAATAGAATTCAAGTACCGTACTGCTTAATTCGATGAATCTCTGACGCAACTTCTGGCTCTGTTCATTGACTAGCCGTTGCCATCTCCTCTCTGTTTAAATATTCAAAATAAAACAAAAACAGTTAATCAAATTAAACAAGCTCTGTGTGTCGCTGTCGGTTTACTGATTCTCTGTAATTGTGGGAATGAAATCAGCTGCTTGTAAAATGGCAAGCAGGGTCAAAAAAATTCATGGGTTATAGTAAAGTCGACGTTTAGAGAGTTCTGCTATCACAATAATGACAGCAAATGCTAATTTCACAAAACTCAGTATGCAAAATAATTTGACCATCTCCGTTCGATTTGTAATTTCACTTGCTAAATTTCACATGAAACTTGTAATTGTAATTGAGGAGTGATTCAATGGTAATGCTCAAGGTATCCGTCGTGTTTATTTTTTGTTTCGAGCTTAAATTTAAAAATGTAAAATTTTAGATGTATTTTAAATTATTCTAAATATATGTCTATATAAAGATAGTAAATTTTTAACTTCGTTTAAATAACCAACAAAAAGAGGCGATTAAATCGTCCAATTTGAACTGTTGTTAGCTCTTAATAACCTTGAAAAATAAAATAAAATGATGCAATATTTTTTTTCACACATACAATATGATATATTGATAAACCGATTTTATACGTGTGAAAACACGAGGTTCTGTATGCAAATTCAACTAATATTTACGACTTTCGAGTTTTAAGTAAGTTATATCGATATATCGATATTCGAATCGATGTATCGTTTGTAACACAACTCTGATGACGATTCTCTAAAAAATCATCTTACTTAGCTAATTTTCAAACAAAACTAAGTAAGAATATCGATAAGGCAATTAGTATCATATCAATATATCATTTGTCTTATAACTTTGGCAACGAAACTCTCAGTCTGTTACGTACTTAACCAATTTGACGTATTACTAACGTGTGATATCATTTTGTTGCACTTTGTTTTTGAATTTGAGTGCAGAATTTTTTAAATAATTAAATGTTTTTTTAATTATAAAGTTAACGTTCACCATCACATGGTGGCTCTGTCTAATTGAATGTGTATGCTGTTTCTGTTTACAACAATTATATGGATGAAATTTTCACTTATATTTTAATACTTACATCACAACAAATGATTCATATACATATTTGTCAATAACACTGAAAAGTAGATTATAAACAAAATATGAAAAATAGTTTAGATGTTTTTTAATAGAGTTTGTAATATATAAACTCCATAAAAATAATATTTGGATTTCAATTATTATCAAATATTTTACAAAAAAGTTTCTTGAGCATACCACATCATCAGAGGCGTATTTAGAGTCCAATTAAACCCGAGCAAAATTAAGTCCGGACACTAAGATCGAGATCAAACTCAGACATAAATTTACTAAAGTCTACTAAAATATCATTAAAAATTCATTTACTCTACAAAAATAATTAAAAATACACTAAATTTTACGTTTTTTAATATCAAACTCGAGTAAGTGCTCTGGCTTGCTTGTAAATAAATCCGCCCCTGCACATCATCAACTCTATCACCTGTTTTCACTCTCCTCATTTATATTGATCGATGACGTATATGTTGCTCATCCCTTCTTGTTGGAGAAAAAAAAGTTGTGTTTCATATATTTCAAAGACAATTTTAATTCTCAAGTGATTTTACATCAATAGGAAATACCGTGAGGCTAATATATAGTATAGTTATCAAGAATAAGTTCTTGATTTAATGGTTAAAAACAATACTTTTCAAAGAGAAATCACATGTTCGAAATTCAACTTTGAGAGAATTTAAATCAAATTTGAAGCAAAAACTTCATTTTTCTAAAAAAATAATAATATAGTTATCATTACGCACATACATCTTCAGTATTTCGAACAATATATTTGTTTGAATCCAAAATTTTCAAATATAATTTTTTTTCACAGAATTTTATGTTTCTAAAAATTTATTCATTTTCAATATATATATATATATATATATATATATATTTCCTTTCAAGACAAAGTCTGAAAATCAACCCTAATTAGTTTATTTCCTTTTTTAGTTCGAAAATGGTAAAATAAACAAATGATTTATTATAAATTTTGTTATAACATCTTCTTATGATGTAATTAATATACATTCGCCATAGTGCTACGACCGACTATAATTCGATGACACGTCGTGAATAAAATGAAACAAAAGCAAAAAAAAAAAATATATATATATATATACATGTGGTGTAGGTCTCATACAAAAAAAAAAAAAGGTTAGCATCTATGTCCAAAACAGCATCTATCAAGGAGCCATTAAGGTAGAAAAAAATGAGATAACCTCATTAAATGGTAGCCACCGAGTCAGCATCAACTTTGCATTTCGATCTAACTTTTTTTTTGTTTTGATGGCATATTTTCTGTGACCATATCATATCTTATCGAATCCATATTTGATGGGTCTGTAATATGAAATATTTATTTAATAATTTACATTATATCGAAATTTACACGCACAAATTTCGATTTAATATGAATCATTAGATGGTTCTCGTATTACGAAATACTTTACCGAATGTGAATTTCATCTTATGTGGCTACGCCTCAAAACATTATCTTTGAAGTTTTTACTTAAAAAATCTGGTATAATATATAATGAATAATTAAATAAAAGTAAATATCTATGATTTCCCAACAGACACTTGATTCTAAGGCACACTGATAGATGCTAAATTCATAACATATAGAGTTCTTAATTCTGTTTTGCAGTTGTTTGAATTTTTTTTAAAAGAAAATGATTAGTGGAGGAAAATTGCAATAAATTCTTTTACATGTTGTAACTTTTATAGTTTGTTTTTATCTTCTTATCTTCTAATTTCGTCATATTTATGATGGAACCAGTGGCAGAGCCACATGCACTCAGAAGTGTAGCTGAACTCCTGAATTTTTTTTAAATGATCATATATATTATGTTTTTTCAAAAATGATTATATATTTGAATTTTTTTGTACAATGATCATATAAGATAATTTTTTTAAGAATAAGCATCATTTCGACCTCTGAAAAAAAAACTATAAACTTTGAACCCTGACGAGAATCCTGAATTCGCTCCTGA
This sequence comes from Eleocharis quinqueflora, assembly GCA_964058865.1. NCBI lineage: Eukaryota > Viridiplantae > Streptophyta > Magnoliopsida > Poales > Cyperaceae > Eleocharis > Eleocharis quinqueflora. The sequence continues at coordinate 80,124 of CAXKVX010001818.1, forward strand.
ATGAAACTTGGAAAGCGTTTTGACAATCGAATAAATGTTACTTTTGTTAAAAATTTGACCATTTATTATTCATTCCACATCTTGAATCTGGGTAAATTATAACCTATATGTTTGACAAAATTGAACGCAAATTAGATAAGATTAGTTATGCAAGTAATCTATAAATGAAACGACATTGTATACTTTAAGATTACATGCTAGTTATAAATCATCTCTAAAATTTAGTTGAAGAAAAATGTCGAGGTTATCAGGACAAGTTATCGTATCATAAATAAAATAGCAATATGTGATCTGTGCTTTTCTTTTTTGTGCGTCTCATCATGATTAAGTCTCATGTTTTTTTCATTAGTATTTTGATTCAATTTTCAGACGATAAATATAAACCTGATTATGTTATTTTTATAAACTCTAAAGTAAACACATTAAAATGGAAAGAAAAATAATAAAAACATGGACTCATTTTCTGTCAAATTAAGAATTGAAAATCAATAATGTAAAAACTAATCACAATAAATCATTGATCATTTTCGGCATTTTGATCTCGTACAGATGAATTCTAAATATTTTTTTATTTGACATATATTAGTATAAGCATTAATCATTATGTTAGAAATAAAAAAAAAAGACAATTAAGTCGCATCCCGCAAAATTTGATTTTGAAATATTAACGAAAGAATGCCTAAACGCAAGCATTGATCCTTGTCAAAAAATAATGACCTTCTCGCCAATCAATCTCTCATTCTTTGTACACATTCTATACTTGCATATACTTGGCACATTATTGTTGACCACAGAGAATCAATCCATCAAACTTTCAAAAATCCATGCGCAATCCTACTTGTCTTGGAAAAAGGTGGCCCACCTCAGCCGTCCATCCACTGTACAAACCAAAATCCAGAAGAATCCTAATTTCCTTTTTTTTTCTTCTTTGAGTTTCGTTTTCTTTTCTTTTCTTTTCTTTTTCTTTCTTACTTTCCTTTTGCCTTTTTCTCTCACCACCTCCTTTCAAACTAAACTAGTCCTGCTTAGCTGCCTTGCTCCCCCTTCCAACTCAAGCAAAACCAAACTGAAACCAAATTTCTCTGTAGGTAAGATATCTCCTCTTACCTTCTAGTCTAAATTTCTCGCTTTCTCCTCTTTCCTTCAAGTATTATGCAATCATGGTTCAAAGGAAAGAACCCAGCAAGCTCAAACCCAAAATCAAACAAGTTTCAAAACCACACTCTTTTGATCTCCATGAGAACCCCATAAGCAAAGGAAAAGCTTCCTCCGATAATTCCAAGAAGAAAACGATGAAGTATTTGCCAAACTATATGAAACCCACGAGCAGCTCAGATGCAAGGAAAGATCAGTTGCAGGTAACTCACCATAAATCCCTATCCATCACTAATTCTAGTAGAAAGTCTAACCCAAAGAGCTCTTCTCCCCCTTCAGTAACCTCGAAGAGGAAATCGTTTACCCCCTTTTTGAAGAGAAATAAAAGTAAAGTACTGTTTCAAAAGCTTAACTTAAACAGAGCAACATGCTCTTCAACTCTCAAAGATTCAAAATTTCCCAAAGCTTTGGATTTGAACCCAGGTGGTACCGAATTAGAAGGTACTTCTGTTTTACGGGTTTGTCCCTATACCTATTGTTCACTAAACGGACATGTGCACGAGCCCGTGCTTCCTTTGAAGATCTTCCTGGCATCCAAAAGGAAATTGATCAAGACCCAACAGAGTATGAAGCTTAAAGGGTTCTCTCCTTTTAGAAAAAGAGAACCGAAGAGGAGCGAGAAGGAGGTCTCTCCTTTGATCCAAGAGGTGGTTAATGATTTCATTGTTGAGATTTATGCTAGTACTAATGAGAAGATAGTTGATCCAGTGAAAACAGATGAAATAACTGCTAGTGAATGCCCAGATAGTAAAAAAGAAGAAGAAGAGGTAGTATCTACCGGGTTAGACCTGACAAGTGATTTTTCACTAGAAGAGATGGATGTCATGGTAAAACTTGTTGAGTATGTGGGTTGTGATCAGGATGTAGAAACAACTAGCGAGAAGTGTTCTGATCTAGTAGTAGAGGAGGCTGTAGAGGAGAATCCTGATGGTTTTAATGAAAACTTCACCAAATGTGAAGCTTTTAAAGAATTTGATGCCGATTTCATGGAGGATCCAGATGTTTTCTCTGACAGCGAGAGTTTCTCCTCTGAGCACACTGATGGTGGGTTCGATCGGTCGCATGAACAATTATTTGAGCACACAGTTGAGTCGCTTGTTGAAGAGATGCATTCGGGTGTTGCCTCAGAGAGTGAAATTCAAAACCAAATGGGGATTGGTAGCACAGAGGAAGGAGATGATGAGGCCAAAAAGGATGAAAATTTAAATTTCATTGTGGATTTGGAAGAGAGAGGTAACCACACTGAGTGTGAGGTGATTCCCAAAAGGGAAGAGGAGAAACTCTCTCCAATTGAAACGTCTGATTGCTCAGAAAATGAAATTGCAACCCAGGTTTCTGAAAATATTAACCAAGAAGGAGATAGAGAAGAAGAAGAAGATAGTAAAACACGAGAAGTTGAAGAACCCAATTCCATTTTGGAAGTGGAAGAGGAAGAAAACCACCAAGAGGAGGAAATCAATATATCAGGAACTGAATCGGATCGTGCGAATGAAGACCAAACTGACTCCAAAGAGCATCAAGAGGAGGTAATCGGGATGAGAATAGAAGAAAATTGTGAATTAAAAGCAGTTGAAAATCCCACTTGCACTGAAACCGAATTGGATCATGAAAATGAAAAGTCCGAACCGAATCAACCAATAGAGGAAGCAGTTGTTCCCGAGACTTCTCCAATGGATAAACTCTGTGTCGCTTTCAGTGAAATGCGCATAGAGGGAGAAGACTACTCCTTCGACCCCACATGTCAGCAGAAGAATAGGCTTATCATAGCCAGGAGGAGGCCGATGAGTGGTGAAGACGAGTACATGAGGGGGTTCAACCCAAGGGGCCCAAATTTCTTACCACTCGAACCCGACCCAGAATCTGAAAAGGTCGACCTGAGGCACCAGATGGTGGATGAGAGGAAGAATGCTGAGGAGTGGATGCTTGATTATGCACTTCGAAGGGCCGTTAATCAGCTCGCACCGGCAAGAAAGAAGAAGGTTGAGCTACTTGTTGCGGCTTTTGAGACGGTTGTGCCAGTTGTACCAGTACGAGGAGGGGGTGTCACTTGTAGCTGATATATTGTTCTTCTTAGAGGTAAAGCACCTTTTGATGAAAACTTTTCTTTATTGTTGGTTGTGCTTGCTGTTGAGAAGTAATTTTGGCACCATTCAATAGGTTATTTTCATGGTTTGTTTTTTAAGAATATATCAGTGGAAAAGAAAAAGACAATGAATCCTCTTTCATAAATGTGATGTGGGGTGGTCCTGAATGTATTTGAGTTTTGTAAACTTTTTGAAAAGGGTGCTCTCATAAATGCCAATATTTTAGGGGTCCATTGCAATGTGCATGATATATTTGGACTTTATGAATTTGTTAGGTTACAAAAGATGCTAAATCGATAACAGATATATCTCTGACTAATACACTGTAATATATGGCCAAATTTCTCAAGAACTCTTTCCTGATAATGAAAACATTGTGGTACATGTTATCAATTTATCATGTCACTATACTAGTATACTTTAAATATACCAGAATTTAAAGGATTATAATAGCATCTTTTGGGTTTATGTTTATAATGGCATAACAATTTAGACATTATTTATCCAGTACTAGTGCTATTGATCTTTGTTTGGTGAAAAAATATAGTGTACTTCTGGAATTCTGACCAGCTTGTCTTTGTTCTTTGTTTTTTTTTCTGCAGCTAATGCCTGACACTAATCTACAAATAACCCAATTGGTGGTAGCTGCAGTTTTAGTGCCAGGTACCAGCATAACAAATGAGAGCTTAGAAGAAAGATACTAGTTCTTCAGGCTTTACTAAAAATGGAGTGTTTTATGTAATTTCCAAGATTACTAAAAATCTGTAGTGTCATGGTACTGTAAATATGTGTCATTAGTTTAATGATAGTGAGGTGAGATGAAATCTTTGGGTTAACAATGAACTGATTACGGTTGAATTATTATTCCGTCGATAATAAGGCATGTCTAACATGAGTTTGTTGAAGTTTGTTGTACCTTGTGAAATTGATGGTACTGTATTCAGGTCGTGTTTACAATGAGGAGGTATATATGTGGTTACGGGTATGGTAATGTTCTTGCAACTATACCAAATAAATTATATAAAGTTATATTACAAAACAAATTAAACTTATTAAATGGTGTTTATTCTCTATTTATTTTATCCTTTCTTTGTTTATAACTTATATTGTTTGCAATAATTATAGTGCTTTAAATGACAGTACTGGGATAGTTTTTTTTTTTCCTGTAATCTACCTTTCATAAATCAGAGCTTTAAAGTTTCACCTGCAACGTTCAGAGAAAATAAGATAAAATCTGAAACTTCAGAAACAAAGTGTGGCATTGATATATGATGAGGCTTGAAAACGAAGCAGAATCTTTGACATTAATAAATAAAATTAAGATAGTATGACAATTGACTTATGGCCTGTTATAATTATTTAAAGGAAACGACTAACTGTCTCCCTTACAAGCCTTTCTTACACACTCTCTATATAAGTCTTTATACTCAAAAAATATTATCATTGCATTTGTTCAATAAAATATTTATACAAAGAATTAAAAATAATTTATCATTGCATTTGAGTGGAGGGACGCGTAAGGAAAATGCTAATACGGGAGGACAGTTATATTTACTCTTATTTAAATTAAACACACTTGAATTTGGAAACACGTGAATATATCATATCGTCATACCGCCCCCAAGCAGTCCCTTTCAAACTTAATTAACATCAATTCTATTTCTAACTTCATTAAAATTAATTGAAAGCTACATCTAGAACTCCTAATTATTGCTTGCGTGACATTGAGTTGTATTATAGATAAAGATATACACTACATGAAACCAAACAATGGCTAGAATTTAAAATTGGCTTCTTCTACCATCCAAACAGATTTATACGAACTCAACTAAAAACCGTTTTGCTTGCATATATAATACTTCTATGATATCTATTTTTAGGAACAAAACCACAATTTGAGAAGGGTTGAGTTACTAGACTTTACAAACACAACCTTCGATTAAGGATCAACTTACAATAAAAACCAGCCATAAATTAAGCTCTGATTAAGTAACAAAATAAAAAAGATCTTACAACCCAAAAAGAAAAAAAAGTGAAAAACCCAAACACATTTACATTACAAAAGCAAAGTAGTTGCATGATTCTTGATGATTGATGCGACCTATTTGATCAAATACAGCAAACCACACTATGTCTTTCCTGTGTATGAGATTCTTCATTTATTCATTCCCACGAGGCCATGACCTAATGTTTCACTTACTTTAATCTTGGGACAATCAGATAAAACTTGAATAAGTTCCTTGTAGTGACTCTCTAATTTGTTTGAACAGGAATCCACCTTAAAACGAAAAATTTCTTCAGAATGGTCCCCGCATTCCATTGACTTTAAGAAATCACTTTTCTGAATGCTGTCATGATAAATTTGTAGTGCATCATCACTCTTAGTAGCTTGGACAGCCTTCTGTAAGTTTTTTATTTTCTCTCTGATCTCAGTGTTAGGTATCAATTTCTCGACTGTATTTTCTGGAAGGCACCCAATTGCACTGTGAAGCACAGGAAATAATACAACAGTTAAAAGTTGAAAATTAACATCAGACCGTTGTTAATATGGTAAAAGGGCCAGCAAAGCTGGTTCTAGTATCACATCTTTGAGAAATACAAAGGAAACACAAGGCAACAACATTCAGAAGGGCCTTTCTGCAAATTAAACCCACTATTTTGCATTTCTCAAAGATGACACTAACAACATACGTTTCTCCCTCATGCAACAGACACATTGTTTAGAATTTCACAAACAACACCCTACAATTCAAGGGATAGTTCTCGGCTTCTCAAGTAATAATAGCACAATTAAATTACCATTATTTTTTCTCATATTAGCACACAACCAGATTGCTTTTGTACCACTACAAAATTCAGCACCCAATAAAAACTCCTCTTTAATTGATTTCTGCTTAAGTAGGGATTTCAAAAGAAAATGGAAGGCACTCAAGTTACATGCTACAATGAGTAACCTGATCAAGATGCCAATATTTAGCAGTATAGATCCATTCCATCTGATCAAACTAAAGAAGGGGTCTATTTGCAGATATTTAAGGAAAAAAGGATGTCTTACAAATTGATCCAACATTGGGTCTCTTTGCAAGGTGCCTACCTGGCACCTGCTGCATGTCTTGCCAGCATTGGCATAAGGTGCGTGCAATTTGAAAAAAACCCTTCAATACATATTGTTGGCTACATACTGCCTACTTTTCCTTAATCCAAAACATAATTAAAGTAAGCTTGGAAAAAGTAATTTGCCTTCCATTTACTCTACTAAAGGTCATAAATCAAAAAGAAAAAACTGTTTAATTTTTAATTGTTTAAAATTTACCTAGTAATGCCCCTGACAAGACCCCACTTTTTACCAACAAGAACAAATTGCCTAAAGCCAACATTAAAGCCCTCTTGGGCTGAAGCCTCCTTTCCTTGAGTTATTCCTTCCCTATAACCCATCTGTAATCATGTTAAAACCTCAGTTGTATGAATTTTGGTAACAAAATAAAAATTAAGTGAAATGTCAAAAGGTAATCACTAAGCTGATGAAAAAATAGTATCAAGCTATTAACAAAACATGTCCCAAAAGGTAATCAAAAGGTAATATATTACTAAAAAGTATCTTCTTTACTTTCACGCCCAATAAAAATATGATTTTGAGGTATCATAAATTTGAAACTCCGTGGTAAATTAGATATTACCAACTAACAATCAAAATTTAAATTGCGGTGAAGTGAAATAAAAAAAATATCTTCTCAATTTCTAGTCTATATCAAACCACTTGAAATAGGATAATGCAAACTAAAAACAAGGCCATATTGATTTATGATCATTTTAAAGATGTAGTTACATCTTAGTGGTGAAAGATCCACGAAATGTCATTTTTTTCAAAAAGAAAGACAACTTTCAACTTTAATATAAAAAGGCTACCTATCGTGTCTGAGGATGTCAAGGATTATAAGAGGAGTTCTTTTGTTTAAATTTAGCTTGTTTTCGTTTCTTCTGGTTAAGACTTGTTATTTGCTCAGGTTGGACTTGGAAAAACTGTAGGTTTTACTTTTTCAGACTTATCTTTTTGGGCTTTGGTCTTGTGTTAAAACTGAAGTTCAAAACTTTCGGTTTAACTTTCAATGAAATTGGTGGGCTTATCCCACTTTATTTGTGAAAATAAAAAGGGACATCTAAATAATTTGTGAAAATACCGTGTGAAAGCGATTCTGCCTCCAATTCCATTCTCGGCTCAGATTCGGTTCAGGATTTGAGTCGTCATCAAAGTCGTCACCCCATATTTCTTCTTCAGGATTATCTTCAACAGTATTACCTAGAAAGTAAAGACAATAAGTTGCATAATGAAGTTACTCATAGTTCACAAGTAAAATTTGTTTCAGTATTGCCCTCCAAATATTCGGTGTATTAGATTGTTTATTTCCAGTTTCTGAAGATTACATGCCAATTCAGTGCCAGAACCAAAATCACATGCATCAAGTACTGGCAAAACTGGTACAGTAACGGTACAGAATTTTGATGCTGGCACCCAGAGCTCTAAATAACTAAACCTATATAAATTCAATAGAAAATTTCATACCTTTTGATTTGCTCGGACCATCAAATTTGCTTGATTGCACAGTGGATGCCTCCATCTTTTATTTTCGCTTCAAAAAGGAGGTTGAGAGAAGAGATCTCTTTACTTCTGCAAATTGAGCAGCGAATAGCTCGTTTCAAACTGAGAAGAGGTCGGAGATGTGCGCCGGAGTGCTACTCTAGTTTCTAGCGACAGCGGCTGTCGGCGATGAAGATGAAGGTGGGAAGAGAGAGAACGGTGATCGAAATTTAGCGGATAAAATTAATAAATTCGGGCCATAGAAAGAAATTGTTTTAAATCGACAATGGGCCTAATTTTAATACTGTTTCTTTGAAAACTGGAGCATCAAACAGATTAACAGCTTATTGTACCGTACAAATATACCCACATGAGCAATAAAATGTATGGTGTTTTCACTCCTATACGAATACCTCAGTTAATGATACCATAATTTTGGTACCATCCTGATGGTATCATACTAGCATCTAAATCCTATTAATTGCATACAACAATACAACCCTTCATGACTCTTATTGAACTTTTAACTAACAGCATGCCCCTAATCCAAGAACAGTCTTATTGTAACATAAGAAAATGCCTTCTTCCCATGCCTGATTCAATAGGTCTGCATCACTGTCCATCGCTTCCGAGCTTTCAGAACTACCCCCATCGATAGGTTCAGAATGAGTTGCCTCCACACTTCTCTGCATGGCTGTTGCAAATTGATATGCTAAAGGTGTGGAAATTTCTATCCATAGTTCAGAGTTGTATAAAATATTATTATATACTGTTGTTGTTGTATTTGTTTTCCTCATAAAAGATTCTATTATTCCTCTCAATCCATACGTGCCATACAAAAGCAGCAAATATATTCCCATAATATTGCATTTGATTTTTCTTGAGTAAACATATGCTTTTCCATAATTCTTGTATGAGAGAGAGAGAGAGAGAGAGAGAGAGAGGTGATCACGTGAGAGAGAAAATGAAGCGGCGCTATGGCCTATGGAAGTAGGACTGGGCAAAAAACTCGTAACTCGTGAGTTGCTCGAACTCGAGTTGACAGAACTCGAACTGGCATAACTCGAGCTGAGCCAACTCGGTTGACTCACGAGTTGAGTTCGAGTTGCCCTCAACTCGCTCAGTCCAACTCGTGAGTTGTAATATGTAAATAATTTGTACTTATTTAAACTTAATCATGTTTTATATTTGAATTATTTGCACTTATTTGCATTTATTTGACAAACATTAGTAGTAAACACATACTTTTTATGCTCTATGTTACAGTTTTCGAGCTGGCTGTCGAGTCACGAGCCAACTCGAGTTGTGACAAGTTGAGCTCGAGTTGGTTCGGAAAACTCGAAATTGCTGTGAGTAATGAGCCGAGCCAACTCGAGTTGTGGCGAGCTCGAGTTCGAGTTGAGTCTGACTTGCTCAAACTCGGCTCATATACAGCCCTACATGGAAGATAGGAAGACAAAAGAGTCTAGAGTTTTACTCCCTCGTTTACTCCGTTCCAGCAACTCTGCTATCAAAACTATTTCAAATCCGTAGAATTTACTAAAAACCAAAACAGATATATAAATGATTACGAAAGCGAGCCTGTGTTCAGTTTCGTTCCAAAAACAAAATGAGTTGGATTTCTGTTTTCAGTTTCGTTTAATACACATAATGGACTGAGCTTCTGTTATTTGTTCCGTTTTTTTCCAAACGAAATAGAATCACTTCAGCGGGCCTTTCGTTGACAGGCCTACTTATGTGTTGAGCATTTCGATCAGGAGTCAACTTGGAATGATTGGTGAAAGCTTGGACTTAGCTACATGCCGATTTGTGCTCTTTAATTATAATAGGAAAATACTATATGATATATCAGGTTTCGTAAAAGGAGTCGATTGCTGATGCATCAGACATGGAAGCTGTTCTTCTACCGCGCAATATCGATGGACGGTGCAGATTTTCTGCGGTGTAAGCTACGGACGTCCCAGATTTGATTCAGAGGGTTTGATATTATAAAGTTTAGCTTGCACGAATCTCGATGCAAATCAAAGGTTAAGATTTGCTGCGCAGCACGCACAGTATTTTTGCTGCGCGATAGAAGATCTCATTCCCATCAGACATTGAATCCACGCCGTTTATGAGAATCCGTATTTTTTGAAATGATCAGAAATTTTCAGGGAAGAATGAATAATTTTACTAAGTGGCATTGTAGCAGTACGGTAACAATTACTGAGCGACAGATCAAAAATATTATAGCAGTGTTGAGAATCAGAAGAAGAACGTGTATTATAATTTCAAAGAATACGAATTCCGTTTATAAACGCTCTCGGCTAGTTTTGCCTGATTATTATGTTTGTGTAGTAAATGTTTTAATACCTTTGTAGAAAATTATGCCAACAGAAAGTTAAGCTATCACAGTTTTGCCATGCATGTCCCTACTGTTCGTTTATGGAGGCTCTTTGTTACTACTGTTGGATACTATTTCTGCACAATTGTAGTTTGATTTAAATATCTTGATTAATTGTTCATAGGATGTATTGAGGCCATTTAATGTTCATGTCAACGGAGGTGGTGCAACTTTCTCATCAACTGATAAATACTTTTAGAACTATCGTTAATTTGAGTTTCGCAAGTCTTAGATAAAATGGATCAATTTTAAAGTATAATTTTAAATTACCTACTTTTGTTTACTGTGATTGTATATTTTTACAATCAGTTGAAATAAATTAATATTTGGAAACCACTCTCACCTTTTTATAGGGACTTTAGGTGTTGCAAGGAAAATATAAAAATAATATGAAATTACTTTTGTGCTATTACATTCATATTTGAAAATGTTAAATTATAAACCACTTAGTTCTGCAATAGCTCAATAAAAGTTTTTTTTGCTGAATAACAACATCATTTTATTATCTTCACTCTCACATTACAAAGTAATATTGCTAAAGCACTTGTTAGACTATAATTAATAAATAATAATACATGTCTTCATGTTGTTAAAAAATTTAGCTAGATTTATATGAGCTGTGTGTAAAATTTGTTTGCTAAATTTCTTTTCTCTTCTATTAAATCTCACATTTGTCAAGTTTATTTAAAACAGAAGACTGTCAAAATCAGATTAGTAACAAAACGACGTAAGATCGAATATGGTTCGTTCAGAAATATACAGAAAATTCAAAAGTTAATATAAACATGACATTACCAAAATATCTAACATACAAAAAAAAAAAAAATAGAGACCTACACTCCTGATTTTCTTTTTCTTACAACAACAAAGATCCCATCATCTGACAAATAAAATCATACAGAGAAAGGAGATGTATTAGAGATGCATGCATCACCACATCAAATCTAACATAATACACAAACCGATTTAATTTCAAATTTTGCTCCGCACAAAAGCAATCAATTTGGACGGTTTCAAATCCTATGAACTCTAAAATCAATAAACATTGATCAACCATCAAATTAGCATCATCCTTTGTGTATAGCAAAACTAGATTGTGAGTTGTGACAGTATCAGATCAGAACAAAACCATGAAATGGTACTTCTGATCAATCAAACCGGCGGCACCGCCATGCGGAGACGGAGAAGAGCGCCCGGTCTTGCCAACAAACAAAGAAGCAACCTTTCTCCTCTCTCACTCTGTACCCTTCACAATTCAAACCTTGAAGCATTCTTCTCACATGCAACAACCCGTAATAACCCATCGGTACACGGCCAAAACCAGCCGTCTCCATTCGTTTCCCCCATATTTCAACCCGTTCATGTCTCTCCTTCCTCTCTATCCCTTCACATGCAATGACATTCTTTATTTCCTCTCCAAGCAACACTCTCTCCACTCGCGCTCTCTCGGCCGAGTTTCTCGGTGCTGTCAATTCAAGACAGTCAAACAGAGCCGCATAGTAGTTCAGTGTTTCGACAAACCGTTCCGCCAGAATCGGTGAATTGTGGTTTGATTCTTGCTCGGTGACCACCATGATTTTGGGAGCTAAATTCCATAAAGCAGTGAGGAAATCCTCGATCTGACAATTCGAGTTGCCTAACAAGCGATGGAGAGAGAGAACCGAGCTAACGGCCAATGCCTCACCGGTTTTCACCTTCAATTTCTCTACATCCAAAGAGTTGAGGTCGGTTAGTATAGCATTGAACTGAAAAGGCACATCTAGCCTCTCTGCTTCCTTGGTTAGACAAACTGATATCTGGTTGGTTATCTCCTTCGATTCGCTAACCGCAGTGAGCCTCAGGTGTGGCGGGCCCTCTGGCCGGGCTGCAAGAAGTTGCAGCAGCTCAATCCACTGTGTCGGGTCCGACGCACCTAGGTCTATCACATGCACCAGCTTCTCCCCTTCCATTGCCTCAACTATCGCCTGATTTGAAGCTGCGAAAGCCAACCGGAGAAACGGGCACAGGTTCACAAAATCATGACGAGCGGCAGCAATAGCAGAGGCAGAGACCGAACAGCTGGGACCAACGAGTGTTTGGTAAAGACCAGGAAAAGGCCGAAGTGACCGGCGTGCCAGGGCAACAGAGAAGGCGGCAGAGAGACGCTGCATGGCATCGCCATCAGGCGAAGAGAGGAGAGATATGTGTTGCAAGAGAGTGCTGACGTGGTCGAGGCGGCCAGTGGAAACATGATTGGCACAGTTGAGGAGGAAGTGGATGAGGTAGAGACCACGCTCGTCGGAGCGAAGGTTTTGGAGATAAGCAGAGGGAAGAGGTGGGGCAGGAGGAGGAGCAGTGGAGAGGGGAGGAGGGGAGAGAGGCATTTGAGAGAAGGATTGGAGAGGAGAGGAGGAGGTGGTAGAGGATGAGGAACCGTTTTCTTCTTGGGTCATGGTTTCTTCTTCCTTGTTTGTTATTTTGAGAGAGAGAGACAGAGAGAAATAGAGATAGTACAAAGGATGAGATGCAGGTTTGCGTTTCTTCTCAGTCAGAGTTTAGAGTTTAGAAGAGGAGGTTCGACGACAAACTGAGAATGGGGATTCTGTAGATTTTCTGAGAAGGGAAGAGGTTCTGGTTAAGTGGTTATGTTATGGTTTCAGACTTGTTGTAAGACAAAGAAAACAGAGAGAGCTATGAACAGAGGAAAAACAAGGTATTTACTATTCTTCTTTAAATGTGGAATATGGTTGGGTTGGAATTGGATGGAGTGCTATTATTATTATATTATTATTATGGGAATTGGTACAGGAACAGAGAGAGGGATGGAGAGACAAAAACACAGACAGCTAGTCGCAGAAGAAAACAGAGAGAAAACAGAGAGAGAGAGAGAGGGAGAAAGAGACAAGGGGTTTGGCTTTTGTCTCCATCGCTGTGGCCTCTTGTTTTGTAGCATTCAACCAATATGGAATTTGTGTGAAGGAGAGCCCCTCTCTTTCTATTCCCTGCCTTTCTTTCCTTTTTTTTTTCTTCTCTATTTTCCATTTTCCTCTTTTAAAGTTTTGTATCTGACATATTCGTCCTCAGTAAAGATGCAGTACTCAAAGGAGGTTTTTGTACTTCAAATACTTCAAATCCGTACTGTGGTTTTTTATACATGTTATTTGTTTTTCTATTTTGTTTATCTCTTTGAGATTTCTTTGACAAAAATATTGTAAGGTGTCAAATACAAGGATTTAAAGTGCTTTGACGGTGTAAAGTTAAAGCAACTTTCTTCTTTTTGGAAAAATGACCAAGGTATGGTAGGTCACCAGCTCTAATAACTTTTGAAAGCAATTACAAAAAATATAAAATGTATTTTGTAACCGGGTTGAAATAATCAAATTTATTAAGGTTGTCAATTTGATATACTAAGTTATCAAATTTTCAATTCATAACAAAGCAATTAGAATAAAACAATGCAACACGGGTTTTATGTTTGTAATTTTATTTTGTAAGGTTCGGCAGATTTTATTTTAAAAAACTTGTATAAAAATCATAGGAATCAATAAACCATAATTTAAAATAAAACATACTCTAACTAAGAAGAGCATAGAAAAAACTCTATTTTTATAAAAATAAAAATAGCCATGGTAATTCTAGAGAGAAGTTATTAGTAAATGTATGTCATTATCACGTCTGACTTAAATGAATATTTTAAAAAATATTTATTCAATATTATTTGTCAAATTATTAAATTTCAAAATACATAACCAATCTAATTTTATATGTCCATAATGTTTCAAATGGTTGGTTATATGTTATATCCGTAAGTTTCAAATTTGGTCGGTCGAAGTTGGTCAAATTATATTTATTTATATATCAAAGCAACATCATGCACAATTGCACATGGTACGATAGAAAGGTATGATGTGACTAAAAAATAACAAAAATAATTAACATGTATAAAATAAAAATAATACCATTGAAATATTGAAGGTAAAACACTCATTTAATTGTCAATATATTTAATAACATTGTTTTATGAAAAATAGCACTAATAAAATCATAGCATTAAAAGCTTGTCGATAAATTAAACTAAGTAATTCATAAATCCTACCATAAATATGTATGTATCATAGTTTTATTTTTGTGATTTCACATAGTTGCATTATATAAAAAATTTACCATAACGTATAAGAATTTCTAAATTTGCTACCCTTTTATTTAACATCACATCAAATATACTTTGTTATTGTGGAATATTAATATTTAAAAGTTACTTAATGTTAACTTGTCAAACACGGTGGCTCTGACATGAAAAGAAAAAGAAATTGAGAATAGGAGAGAAATAAATAACAGAAAACTGTGGTGTCATAAATGCAAAAGTGGGTTGGGTTGGTTTGGTTTGGTTTTTACATTAATTTTTAGACCATGCAGCTGCTGTCAAACCTGAGCATTAACATGTTGACAAAAGATTTTGTCACGACTCGGAAGAGAGGGGAATAAGTCACGCCTCGTTATTCGTTATTCCTTATCCTTAGAAACGACAAAAGGGAGCTAACAAATGCGAACAAATACAAAAACAAAACCACCATGCTTTTCTCCTCTCCTTTTTTCTCCATGAATTTTGTTCTCATCTGAGGAGGGGTTTTGTAAATTTCGTTGGAAACGAGAGAGAGAGAGAGAGAGAGAGAGACGGATGGATAGATGGATAGAAAAAAGGTTCAAAACCACCTAGAGTTGTCGTGTAGCGCGTGGCGTGGCCTCGTTAGTCGCTTCGGCTGTTGGCTGTTGGCTGTTGGCGTTATCCTATTCCAGTGGAATAAAAGACGAATAGACAAAGAGGTTTTGCTAAAGGACACTTGGCTTTTGGTTGGGTATTTTGGGTATACTTGCTGCTGCTTTTCCTTTTGTGAAATTTTATTTGTTATTGATTCATCTTTGAAATTATAAATAATTGAATCCGTTTTATTTTTCATTCAGATTATAATTTAAAAATAAATATCTATTTTATTTCCAGTCATTTTTTAATTTCGTTGTTCATTTTCTCATATTAAATAATTTGTGAGATAGATTTTTAAAATAAGTACTTTGACAAAATAATTGCAGACGTAAATGACAATTTGCTATCAGTTTAATCACGGACGGATCTAGAAATTTTGTCAGATAATTTCATTATTTATGTTTTGTTCAGTGTTCAAAATATAGTATATTTAAAAAAAATTATAAACATATTTTATAAAAAAATCAATTTTTTTTTTTAAAATTAGAAGTTCAGTTGACCTCTCTTGAAGAAGTGTGGCTCCCCAGTAATTAAAATGTAACGTAAAATCATCCATAGCATTTTGTTACCCCGGACATTGATTCAGCAATTGCCATTTAGAAATTGGTTGCTTTTGGTTAGAAGCATATTTTCATTTAAAAAAATTACATAGTCATATGAACATTTCGAAAAGAAAAAAGAAATTGGGAGCCAAGGGCAATTCCTGGTCTACTGCAACGTGATATTGCTACTAGTAGGTAGTATATTGAGATCGGTTCGTTCGGACCGGTTCGATTCAAATCTGTTCGGGTCAATGAATTGGTCAGTTGTCAGACTGGATTTTTTCGGAACGTATTTAACACAGGCTTTTTTCAACAAGCATGGCCGATATTCATCTTAGAACTTTATTTTTTTTGTCGGGTCCACACGAGTTTGCTTTCGAGTCGGACATGTTTGGGTCTCGGACTCAGGTTTTCCGAGCCGAGTCGAACTCAGTTGAGTTTTGTCAAATCACTATTATTAGGTGAGGCAAAACAGAATGGCACCTCTAAGATTTGATCGTCCGATTAAAACTAAACGAATCTAAATGTATAATACAAATGTCTTTTTGAATCACATAATTGAAAATCAGACGTTAAAATCTAATCCGATGATCAGATTGTAGAAGTGTCCTCTCCTAAAAAGAATGCAGAGAATATGAATCCGAGTCAAAACTGGTCCGGATCATGGGAATATGTATTTGATGGAATAACGCGGAGTTTCGAAAAAGTCAATAGGCAACACTGTTATGCTATAAATTCGTTGGTACTTTAGCAAAATCACAATACAGACAGATTAGTCGTTGTAGCAACAGTGAAAACGCAGGAGGTGCCATTGATGCTGACCCGTTTGGAGAATATGAATTAGATCATGTAACGACGTCATTCAGTAATTGTCCACCACTTGACCGATGAAACAATGTTTTGATTGAATTCTCACTACTTGTTTTATTAAGGATCAGATAACAAAGAAATCATACTTAGAGTGCAACTGAATCAGATATTTATTCGATTATTCGGATTTGGATTTGGATTTGGATTTTCACGGATATCAGATATTCGGATTCGGATATTTTCGGATTACATATAATTTTTTATCGGATACGGATACAGTTTCGATTTTTGAACCAAATACGGATTCGAATAATTATCCGAATTCGAATCTTACGGATTTTCATATATTCGTCAAATATGGAGGCCCAAGTCTATTGTATTTATGTAATTATGTTTGTTTCTTTATGAATAAGTAAATTAATTATTTTATTATTTTATTTATTGATAATATTAGAAAAATGAATTATAAAGACAATACTCATTGCAACATTTTAATTATCCCATTAAATTTATTTTATAATATTATTTAAATTAATTTTATTGTTAAAAATGATATATTAATGATTTTTTCATAATGTACTCGTTTCATTTAATTATCCGAATTATATCTGTATTTGCATTTGTATATGTTTATTATCTGATTCGTATATGTATGCGTTTATCATTCAATCTGTATTTGTATCTGAAACTATCCGATTCGTATTCGTATTCGTATCCGAAAAATAATAACGAGTACGGATTCGATAATGTTATTATTCGTCCGATCTGATCGGTTTGCACCCCTAATCCTACTCATGGTATATTGCATAACGGATTATATGCATACAAGTCTCTTCTTCTCCTCCTCCTCAAGTGCTGCAAATTTTCAGTCATACCCCTAAAGTCTAGCATTCAAGACTAAGGCAATGCTCTTTTTCAATTTTACAAAATTTGTGTAAAAATAATAGCATAAGTACCTCTGTTAGAAATCTATCTTTTTGTTGTGATTGTAATAAGATCAAAACTCACAAATTATCCTTTAATGTATCACAAACTACTGCTACTGCATCCTTGCAAGTAGTTCATGCTAATCTCTGGGGGCTAGCTCCAGAAATTTCTCAATCTGGACACAAATATTATGTATACTTAATTGATGAGTTTACAAGATTAAGTTGACTTTATACTTGTGTTTGATGCGTTGCTTCTAACAAAATATTACAATGTGGTAGTGGTTTAAAATTCAAGCCTCTACATACCATATATCCCTCTATTACTTTCAAGTTTCTTGCCCTCACACGCCTGAACAGAATGGGTTGGCAGAAAGAAAACATAAACATTTTGTTGAGTTTGTTGACCCAGGATGGTTAATGCATCCTGTTTATTTTATGTTATTTATACACAATATATTATTTATAACATATGTTATTTATATGTTATTATAAATAACATATTGTTACTTATAACATATGTTATTTTATGTTATTTATACACAATATGTTATTTATAACATTATTAATTAGTTATAATATAATACTATTAAATATTACATATGTTATTTATACACAATATGTTACAAGATATAATAAATTGATGATATATTGAAGATATAACAAAATTAAAGTATATTCTCAAACCACATTAAGATATAATAACATAAATTAAAGTTCATAAAATCCTCAAACACAAAATATTTTGCAATAATCTCCAAGATAAACATATATATGCAAGTCTCCTAAATAAACATACATATCCAAATGTTTGAGATACACGTACAAACTAATTAATAATGCATGAAACAAAATTACATAATCTTAAACTAAATAAAAGAACAAGCTTCATCTTCTCCTTGCTAATTACCTGCGATAACGAACTCTCAAGCATTACAAAATTGAAACCAATGTTGTTTTGTGAAATAAATAATACTAGTATTACCTTCGTCGTTTGGGGGTGCAGTGCAGGTGCGCCTGCTGTGTCCTGTTTGTTTGCATCGTCCACAAGTGTATGCTTGTCGATGTGTATTCTCTTCATCCATTTCATTTCTAATCCTTATATGTTGACGTCTCCCCTTCTTAACAGCATACCTTGTCGGGTCCGGCACTAGCTTTGGTCGTGGAATTTCAGGCCATGTGTCAGAATTGCCGAATGGCTCAAATTCTGGCGTCCATGTTGCCATCAACTCTTGAACGCGATAAACAGGAGATACGCACACATTGCTACTTATGCCCCCTTGAGCACAACATGCTACGATATGAGAACAAGGGATACCTGTTAGTTGCGGTTTTTGACAAGTGCATGTACCCCCGGGCACTTCTAACCGCACTGTATGTATTCTATTCCCTTTGATCTTGTTCCCAACAAATCTTTGACCTGTTTGAACCTCATATTTTCGCTTGTTCCGGTACGCTCGCACCGTATGTGTATTTTCCCTTAATCTTCGCTCCTCTAGTAACGCTTAGATTTTGGGAGAGAAGAGGAAACATTGTTCAATTGCTTTTTCTGCTTTTGCCCGTCTTTCAGCAAAGTATTTGACTGACTTGTAGAATGTGATTTCAACAAGAGAAGTAACCGGTAACTCACGCGCTTCTTTGAAAACATTATTAAGGGATTCTGGTCCGTTTGTTGTCATCATCCCCATTCTATGGCCTCCTTCATTGAATGAAAGAGCCCATAAGTCAAAATGCGGTGCATTGTTCCTTCCAACATCGTTCGGATCCCTACCAATATCCTCAAGCCATGTTGCAGCGTCGGGGCAGTTTTCGCGAATACGACTGAGCCTCATTAGAAACTTCCTCTTTTGATTTTGTTTCATTGCTTGCCTCAAGATCTGTGTTAATTTTTTGTTGGTAATTTCTTTAGTGAAATTTTGACATATGTGCCTTGAACAATATCGATGAAAGGCATGTCCATCTTGGGTGCTCCAACCCAGGTCTGGCTCACTAAAAACCCGCAAGATACTCTTGTGACGATCAGAGAGTACTGTCACAACTCGTGATCCAACCACTTCCCTACGAACAAATTTCATGAAATCCTCCCAAGATTTGTTGTTCTCGGTATCAACCAACGCGAATGCAAGGAGCACCAACTGATCTTCTGCGTCGAAGCCACATGCAACTAACATCTTCCCCTTATACCGCCCAGACAAATGTGTACCGTCAATTCCTATAACAGATTTGCAGTGCCTGAAGGCCTGTATTGCCGGACCATATGCCCAACACACTGCTTGAAATAATCTTTCATTTGGATCATTTGTGGGGGCAGTAAACCACTCAATCACTGTACCCGGGTTTGTTCTTTGTATGGCATTAAGTAAGGGCACGATTAAATCATAAGCTTGCCTCTAACCTCCGAACAATTGCGCTATTGCGATCTCTTTTGCACGCCAACACTTGAGATAAGGAGCCTTGAAATTATATCTCTGCTCAATTGCAATCTTGATGTCTTTTATAGTAAACCTTACATTTCCCTTAACACTTTCTCTTATTATGGAAGCCATGAATGGAGACGTTAAGTGCGGATGCTCCAACCTATCTCCTGACATAACACATTCATGCGGACCTTGCCTTGTATTAATAATAAAAGCATCATCACTTAGCCTTCTTGATGCATACAACCTCCAATTGCAATTTTGGTCGGTGCACTCGATTGTATACACGCTTTTATTGGACTTTCTCTTCTTAAACGTGCGGTTCGATTTGATGTGAAAATCATGCACAACCCATTTTAGATGATCCTTTGACCGAAAACATTGTCCCACTGCCAAACCATCTTCTGTGACATACCCTTCATCGTCAATGTAATTGCCATCACCAATTATATCGATGATTGCATTAATATTATTCCATGAAGCTATTGGATGAGAATCGGTTCGGTCCCGTAATGGCCATGTTGTCATGGTCAGAGAAGTCTCTTCTTCAGAATTATAATTAGGGTCTTCGAAAGGTGTAAAATCCATATTCATGAAAGCATCATTACCACACGTATTTCCAATTGGGCTTGCATCTTGGTTCACTAATATCTCAACCCGTTCTGCAGGGTTAATTTCATCCAACCCAACATTAAATTCGAAATCCTCATAATCCTCTTCTTCCTCTGGAATCGATTGATTTCGATTTGAGGTTGCATTCGGTTCATAACAATTGGTACGAAGATATGCATCTGGTATTCTACAAGCTATTGGTTCAACATACTCATTTGGGGTTTCGTAAACACGACTACCACTTGCACAATCCTAGTTTAGGATTTCCGTAGCTCGACTAATGCTTGCACAACCATGATTTAGGGCCTCATGACCTCGACTGCCACTCGAAAAACCTTGATTTGTGGTATATCGAAGAACTTTTGGCTCAACGTACAACTCAATCATTGCAACAGTACTAGGATGAACCGAATGATTCACCATCAGTCTCCAAGTATCATTACTCGACAGTTGTAACTCAGTATAGAACATTACCGGAGGAGTTAGCTGTAATCCGGCATTGAACCTTCCTGATATCTCTAAAGCATGTGTTGAACTTGAAATCTCCATCCATCGGTACAGCTCCGTCTCCAGTTCACCGAGTGTTATGTCGTCATTCACTGTAAAACTACCGGTAGCTTTTTTCGAGTAATGCACACCATGAGGACCGTTCTGGATGGATCCTCCAGTGTAGAAACTAATAATAAACATTTTATATGTAAGATTTTGGGAGGAGAAGTGTGAAAATTTGATTTAGGGTTTGTGGAGAGGAAGGGGGCTGTTGGGAGAAGAAGAGATAAGATTGAAATAATGGTTGGAGAGAGAAGAAAAGAAAGGTGCTGCTGTATATATTTTGTTCATTTAGGGGACATGTGGACCCCTCATCTGAAAAAAATCGTGCAAGATTCAGACTTATCTGCAAAAAAGGCATCTTCTTAGGGGCGCAACTAAATAATTGTGTCCCTATGTTAATTCAGAAAAAATGGTGAAAAATGCATCTTCTTACTAGGTTGTAATCTTTCTAATATATTTAAATAATAATAATAATAATAATAATAATAAGTATATAATAATATTAATATTTATAGTATTATATTACAAATATTAAAATTACAAATTTATTTTATGTTTAAATTATTATTAATTTGCTTAATAATAATTGTAGTATATATATATATATTAATATACATATATTAACAAATACCCAAAAGTAATATATTAGTACTACCTAATTATTATATTAAAGGGTATAAATAATTATAACTTAACCCAAAAAAATTAACAAGACAAATTAATAGTATTATATTACAACTATACATATATTAAAAATTTGTTGTATATTGAAATTATCATTAATTTGCTTTAATAATAAATATTATATGAATATACTACTTTTATTGATATATTAACAAATAATAAAAAATTATATATTAGTACTTAAAAAAAAATTTAGAATCATAGGGGCGTGATTAATAGTCGCGCCCCTAAGTGCCCGGGCCCACAACTGCAAAAGCACATGCAGAATGCCTTGATTTCAGGAAAAAATCGAAAATTCCTTAGGGGTGCGACTATTAATCGCGCACTTGGCCCTCTGTGCAATTATTAGGGTGCCTCTGGCCCTATCTGTTGAAATTTTTTGCTACTTGGCCCTCTATGAAAATTTTCCTTCTACGAAAGCTTCGTAAGTTTGAAATTTTATTGAAACTTGAAAGTGTTTTACGAACATTTAAAATTAAAAGACTTCGCTTATTTTTTATCTCAATTTTGTTAAAATAATATAAGCAGAGCGTTGCCTGCTTTTACAAGGAAACAATATATTCTTTAATATTCACCACTACGGTTTCGTTCGTTTTACAACAAAGATAACCAAAATTCATCCAATAAAAACCCATACGTACCGAACCCCGAAATTTTTTTATTAACCAAAATAAATTAAAAAAACACGAAACTGGCAAAATTCGGACTAAAATCACCAAAGTAGCCATTTCGCAATCACAGACTCCGGAGTAACTCCGGAATCATAGACTCTGAGTTTATACGAATTCAAATGAATTATGCGCCTCTGAGTTTTTTTATTAATAAAAATATTAATATTTTAATTGATGGTTGGGTTGTATTTAGGTAAGTTTTTGTAACGAATTCGACTGCATTTATCGGGATTATAAATAACTTTTTTAACGTCGCAAATCATCGAGCTGTAGATATCCGAGTCTACTTCCACCACGTTGAGTCCGATTTGCGATCGGAGAAACGTGCATCTCAAATTTAGCTCCATCTTGAACTTATATCTTAATTAGTTTTTTTTAGCATGAGTTTGCGCCGGATTCAATTTTGAATTGCTCATTTCTCTGATCGCAAAAGAGACTCGACGCAATGGAAGTAGACTCGAATATCTACAGCTTAATGGTTTGCGACGATAAAAAATGCTAATTATGATGCCGACGAGCTTAGCTGAAGTTGTTACAAAAAATATTAAGTATGATTAGCATTTTTTTCTACAAACTTCGACTACGCTCTTCGGGATCATAATTAATTCTTTTTTATGATTGCAAGCCATCAAATTGTAGATATTCGAGTCTACTTCCACCATGTTGAGTCTGATTTGTGATCGGAGAAACGCGCATCTAAAATTTGGCTCCACTATCAACTTATATCTTAATTTGTAATTTTTTATCATGTGTTTGTGTCAGAATCAATTTTGAATCGCTCGTTTCTCTGATCGCAAATCAGACTTGACGCAGTGGGAGTAGACTCGGACATTTACAACTTGATGACTTGAGACGATAAAAAAAAACTAATTACAGTATCGACGAGCACAGTCAAAGTCGTTACAAAAACTTATCTAAATAGAATCCAAGAGTTGTATTAAATTATTAATATTTTAAAACATAAAGTTTTCAACGATCAAAAGTTGAATTTTTTTTTCATGATTGATCTTAGAAAAATAAAAATAATATTTATGACTTTTATTTCAAATCTTTTGTAGCAATGACCATATTTTATAACATTCAGGTTCAAATGTCTTTTCTAAACGTCCACATGTTTAGAATTTGTAGCAATGATAATGATATTCCTCTATTTTGTACAATTAGGAAATTTTAGTGATCGATATGATTTTTTTTATTCATCATAATGGTTAATTTGACATTTTTTTTCAAATAAATTTGGATAATTTTTAGAAGTTCTTAATAATATAAAAAAGAGGAGGAATATAATGTCTCCATGGTGTCTTCAAATCTATACTATTTATTAAAATCAATAAATCATATAAATTTAATTTTATAAAAAATATGTACGGTGAATAGTGTGAATTTCGAATACAAAATAAAACATAAAAAAATAAAAACATTAAATCATCATCATTAAAATATTTGCATATAACTTTTTTAACTTCAAATTAACTGTGTTTCAACTTTTTCTTTATTCAAGTTCATCATGATGTTTCCAAAAAGCGTTAAATTGAAAATGTTGGAAATTTAATGTACTTTAATCAGGAGCGAAGACTCGTTATGTTTGATGGGTCATGGATCTAACTGAAAAAAATACTATATTTATTATTAGATATAAGGTCTGATGAAAAGAGTAAAATTTTCAATGGACCAATATGAAAATTTACCATTTCTTTGATGGCCATCTGGGAAGAGTATTAAATTGGACTGCTAAATAACCTCTAACACTCACATAAAATTATTATGAGTGTATGTCACGATTATAAGTTGCAATTTGTCACTTGAATATATATATTAAGTTAAATTAAATTATCTATTCCTCCAGAAAAACAATTATTTGCAATTCTCACGTGCCAATGAATCAAATAAAAATGGTTATCATTGATGAGCTCAAAGATTATATTATCGTTAATTTATACTTAAGAAAATTAAAGATAATTTCTTGGAAACGAATTAGCAATTAAAAAATTCAAAATCAGTTCATAGTCCGAATTTGAGTTTAGTTTTTAGGTATTCTATCTTTATGTAAAATATACAAAAAAGTTTTCAAATAATTTAGGTGAATGAATGAAGATGAGTACTGAATTTTGTCGTTTGGTTTAATGAATACATTACTTAACTAGTCAATCTACACTTGATTATTAACTTGATACTAAAAATATTGATGTTAGCATTGTTTTTATCGAAAATCATAAAAGGGCATTTTTTGCAAAATTATTAAAAAATGAAAACTCATAGGTAATTGTTGTAATTTTATATTTTTATTGTCTTGTATTTATTATTTTGGATGTTCGAGTTATTTTTTGGAACTTGTATTATTATTGATATATTTGTTTTCTCATGAAATTGATTCATTTTAATTTATTTTGAAATTATTGCTACTATATTAAACGTTGTTGTGCTTATGTTGTAAAAGAAAATTTATAGACCTACCTGATATAAATTTCTTGCTACGGCCTTGACTTTAATTATCTTGAATGAAATCAAGGTGATATGAAAATTAAAGGGAGCTGATACGTAGATACCATATTTGATACCGACTATTGATACCGATTTTATTATCCACTTTTAGTTGAGTTATCGTGCACATTATTTGAGTTATCATACATGTTATTTTTTTTAATGACATAATTATACATGTTATCGATTTTATTATGCACCTTTAGTTGAGTTATCGTGCATATTATTTGAGTTATTATGCATGTTATTTTTTGTAAGAAATAGTTATACATGTTATTTTTTGTACTGATATAGTTATGATATAACATGCATAATAACTCAAATAATATGCAGGATAACTCAGCTAAAAATGCATAATAAAATCGGTATCAAATGTGGTATTTACGGAACATTATCCATATGAAAATTATATAAAATTTTAAATACAATTAGTTTATAAAAATAAATTTCTATATTTAAATGCTTTTAATTAATTACTTAAATGTTTTTTCTAGGAGGTATGTGGTTCATGCTGCAATATAGATAATTTTAAAAAAGTTTTTCAAGTTTATTTTTTGATTTCTTTTTGTGAGCGTGTTGTAAGACTAAAAATAATAGATAAAAAAAAAACTGAACTAGTTAGTGTTGAACATGCCAAGGTGGGCATTATGATGAAGAATAATAATTTGGAGGACATTTGTGCATATTAGTTGCACGCCCTTTCTCATCCCCCAAGAGAACAAAAAGGGGATAAATTATTAGACACATGAGACGAGATGAGATGACTAGATGAGAAGAGATGAGAAAGGTAAACCTGAAACTGTGCGGTCTGGTTGTCTCGGCTAATAACAACAAACATGCGAATTTTGTCTTAAAGCTTGCTTTACAAATTGACTCTTGTCGCATTATAATTGTCTTTCTCCCCTTTTTCTCGCTCTCATCCGAATCGGGTTAACGAATGGAGCACAAAATGTCAAAGAGACGAGCCATTAATTCGGTCCCAACTACTCTGTTCCTTTCTGTACTCATGCTCTTTTCTCAATCGGATTCATTGTTTCCTCATGCTGTCATGCACCAAGGGATCTCATCTCATGTGTCTCTTCTCTACCACGACCTTTGTTGCACCATACTGATTACATTTGATCTGGAAATGTACTGAGAAGGGTTCCTGGTGGAACACCCATTTGTTTGTTCTTCCTTGGCTGCTACTAAACAGATACTAAGAACAAATGCAAACCAACAAATATAGTACACGCAAGAGAAACAGAGCAGTGAACAGAGGTGGGGGAAGGGGAAGGCACTTAATATTCACATTAAAGCAGGGCATTTTGGGGATTTGGATTCAAAAATTGACAAGATTTACTAGCATCTTTTGTATGCACATCCATTAGTAGGAGGGATCTCCTGGTGTTTTTGGCTCTTTCTAAAAAGCATGATGCCTAAATACACTAGCTTCATAATTATGTTAAAATTTGAACAAGGAATTTTGTGGGCTTCAATGAAATGGTTTATATTTTTGTCCTGATATGAATGAATCTAATGTTTGCTTTGTTGCTTCTTCTATGTATTTATGTATACAATCATTTTCACTCTGTTTAATATTCATACTTCCCTTTTCTTGTAGAACAGTGCTTGCCTTGGTACAGTAGTAGTAATTAAACAGAATCAATAATTGGTTCTTTTTGGTCCTGATGACATGAATGAATGTCATGATTGCTCAGTTTCTTCTTCCATAAAATCAATTTTCTCAGTTAATAATTTACACTTCCTTCTTTGTAGACAGTGCTTGGTACAGAAGTTATCTATCCGAATAATATCTATTCCTGTTATAAAAGAAAAAAATGACAAATGGAGCATGCCAGAGCCCACGTAGGCCTTTTTTTTTCTGAGACTCAGACGAAAGCTACTTTAACTGGTCTGGTTGAGAACACATATATAACAGATAATAATACTGTGTTATACATCATCAATTGCACGCATGCCTACAAATGCTTGAATGAAAAACACTACTGTACATGTTGATAACCGTTCCAAAGTACTTCTTTCATTCTCAGAAAAAAAAATTATAAACAAAAAGAAGTCACTTTCAGATACCCTGGTTATACATACTCTGCACCCAATCAGAATTCAGAAATATATTGTGCCAGCATTTCCGTTAATAATACAATAAAGCAACAAATGATTTTTTTTTCGTATATTTCACATTATAATCTACAATGTCAAAGGTTAGGCACTTGTCATTGTTGCAAAATTTGCAATACTCCAACAAATTTTGACTAAAGCAGCATCCCAAAATTGAACGGTGATATTTGTATTATATATATTATGATAATTTGAAATTAATTAAATAGAACCTAATAATGAGCTGATACGGAAATGCCAATCCCAAACCTGACAAAATTGATCTAGGCCAACTCTTAAACACTCCTAGAAATAGTTATCAGTACAAACCCAAAATAGGCCCAATTTATATAGTGGTTACCATTTACCATTTGCAAGTTCCCCATTTAAAAAGTATCCGTCATATAAATATTTGAAAAAGGGCTTTATTAGTCATAGAGGCTAAAGCCCAAAAAGGTCTTTATTAGTCCATCCAGCAATTTAAGCCTGTGTACAGACATTACTAAAACGATCTGTCCACCGTGTCGTACCAGAAATTCGTCCGGTTCGCGTTGGAGCAAACCAAGCTCCGCACCACCCTCATTCCCCTCCCTTCTCAGGTCTACTCTCTACTCTCTACTTCTACCACTACCTCAATTTTCTTCTTCTTCAGTTCTTCATATCTAATTTATACCGCCTATTGTTCTTTTCCCTACTAGCAATTAGTCTTGATTATAACAGAATGTTCAGTGCTATTTTGCTTGCTTATTAATAAGTTATTATGTCCTATTCATTATCTGATAGGAGAAATTCAAATCAATAAAGCCCAATGATAATAAGAGTCAACTGAATGCGGTTTCTTTTTCTGCACCAAAAATAAGGCAGCTGAGGAGCTTGACAATTGAAGATTCTCGATCTATATTCTGATTAGATGTAAGATTAGGATTAAGTAGATTTAGTTTTCTAAAGTAGTAGTTAACTTGAACCAATTTGTCAGTAGAAATGTGAGCAGACAAATGTTGTGTGGTCAAGTTTCTAAAACTGGACGTGGCTGGAGTTGATTGATGAAGTTTCAATATGAGTTTTACATGTTGCAATATAGGCATGGCTGGAGTTGATTGATGAAGCAATTGAAGACAAATACGAGTCCGTATTTCACTTAATTGTGTAAGCACAACTAGGGCTGGCAACTAAACACGTTTTAACGTTCATTGCGCCGTGACGCAACGATAAACGCAAGATATTTTTTGTGTTTGTTAAATTAAACGTAAGGCGCAAATAGTTTTGGTTGCGTTCAATTAGACACAACGTAAACGAAAATAATCACTTTCGTATTTCGTCTTACGTTTAGAATTCTACGAGACTGAAATAATTTGGAGTGCAGAATAGAAATAGGGGTTTTTTGTAGAGATTTGAATGATTTTGCAGATGGAGATAGTTAAGAATGAATACAACGTAAAGGTATCATTTTATGATTCAAACTCAACCACAACCATTTGTTCTTGCAAAAGTGGCCCGACTTTGCGAAATTTTATATTTTTAGAATCTGTGAGATATAAAATGAGTAAAACGTGAATTTTATTAAGAGATTTGTACTACATCTCACTATATAACAAATTCCTATTAGTATATTTTAAAGATGTATGCAAATTTTTCATAAGTCTTTTTTATTTTTATAAATTCGTAAGTTTCATGTGATGATTTTTTTGTATTTTCAAAGTTTTTCTCTAATTTTTTTGTTCTATTGTGCACCGTTAATAGCAAATTAAACGTTACAAAAATTAAACATTTTTAATGTTTCTTATGTTTAACTAAATGCAAACGAAAACGTAAGAAATTTTTCTTAAATGTAACATAAGACGCAAGAAAATATTTGCGTGATCGTTTCGTGCGTTTGACAGCCCTAAGCACAACATAAATATCTCACCTGACTAGCAGAGAAGGTTAGTTTGTAACTTTGCATTTATGGTTTCTGTTTGTACAACAGATTGTAGTGTTATATATCGGTACTGAACATGTCATGATTGATAATACGCCCAATTATATATTTCCACATTTTAATTAAGTAACTTTGCCAATGTATATTTTACATAGTCTGTTTTTGGAATCAAAATATCAATACAGATATTAATTTGAGAAAAATCCACTCGAAATATGTGTGCAAAAGAATAATTGCAGTTGGGACCTAAGTTCAGGGTCCTAAAATGCATTTGTCATGGGCTCATTGGAGACTGCAATTGGTCTCGAGGCCCATCTCGGGATCCTTCTCTAGACCCATCTTGAAATCCTCCTTTGGGCCCATTTTAAGAACCCATCTTGAAATCCACCTTTGGGTCCATTTTTAGGACCCATCTTGAAATCCTCCTTGGGGCCCATTTTAAGGACCCATCTTGAAATCCTCCTTTGGGCCCATTTTAAGAACCCATCTTGAAATCCACCTTTGGGTCCATTTTTAGGACCCATCTTGAAATCCTCCTTGGGGCCCATTTTAAGGACCCATCTTGAAATCCTCCTTTGGGCCCTTGAAATCCTCCTTGGGGCCCATTTTAAGGACTCATCTTGGGATCATCCTCCAGGCCCATATCATGATCTATTTGAAGGGATTCGTATCTGCTGCTTTTTTTGATAAGAGCAGAACCCTGCTCTCTTCCATCTCGACCGCCCAATTTTGATCGGATCGCCCACAGATGGAAATCAGGGGGCTGTATATTTTATAAGTTTTAGATCTGAAAATTTAACGGTCCAGATCAGAAGAGCAGGATCCTGCTCTTGCTAAATAAGAGCAGCGGATACGATTCCTGGCCCATTGTTTTAAGTCCACTTGAAGCTCATTATAAACTCAGTTGGATAACGGATTGTATCAGGGGCAAAGTCTTCTCATCTTTTTCTTGAGATTAGATTAGGGGGCAAAGTTGAGATTATTGTATAGACTATATCTCATTGTTTAAACTAAAATTCTGAGCATTTTACAATGAAATTTAGATCTTGGATGTTAGGTTCAAAATGAGACACTAGGTTTTTCCTAGTGATAAGATAATTTCACAATTATTTGCACAAACCACAAAAAGAATTTCTAAAAATACATAAAAAAAAATGTTAACTTCCCACAATTTGTTTAAAAGTCAATTTCTAATGAACAATTCCTTTCGCTGTGAGAAAAGTTTGTCCCTAACCTTTTTTTTGTTCTGTGGTCAGGATTTGGTGAGGCAATTTCTGTTTGATGGGGTTGAATCACTATTAATTAACAAATTAACAACTTTTATTATATAGTATATGACCTCTCCATGACAATTAAACAAACTTTACACAAGCAAGAAAAAGTAGGAAAAGATGGCACAAATTAAGGGATAATTTATTATAACTGATCTTCTGATGAAATGCCAACTCAATGTAACCATTCAAACAACAGTGCACCACCAAGGCACCAAATACAATTGCAAGATAAATAGTGACAAGGAAAGAAGCCTAAACAAATGCTATTCTTGGACTAGAGGAGAATGTGAAAGCGCACCCACCCCGTGATTTTTTTAAATAATATTATTAATATTTAAAATTAAATATCTGAAAAATTACATAATAAAATTTCAAATCTACTTCGGACGCAGGTGCCATCTCCATCCTTAGAGTCGAATTCCTCTCTGAATTTGTTTTTTAAATATAATTTCTAGAGCTGCATGTGACGCCTATAGCCCTAGAGTCTAGGCACGCAAGTGCCATATGCGTTTCTAAAATCAAAGCAGATGCACCTATCAATTTAATGTTGGATGTAGATATAACATTTAATGTTGAAAGCGAAATTATAGAACCACAGCTCTTACTTGTATGTCTAAGCTGTAGGGCTGCAGGTGTCACTTTCGATAGTAGAATTTATTTATTTATTTCTTTAAGTTTGGGAGAAGAATCTCGACTTAAGCGATGCAGGTGTCTTCTGCGTCGGAGTATTTATAAAATTGCACTTTTTATTTTTTGTAAATGTTTAATTTTGAATATGAATAGTAGTATTTAAAAAAAATGCACCCACCTTATCTCCATGTAGCAAGTTTATTGTATGTTATTATTTTTGCTGGACAAAAGGTAACTTCAAAATATAACTTTTTTCAGGTCAAATAAGGCGAAAAGGAGTGAGTTATACATTTAAAATAAGAGCAAAGAGGCACGTCTCCAACTCGATAATCACATTGCAATTACATTTTTTTTTTAGATAAAAATGAATGTCAAAATAAAGCTAGTCAAATTTAAATGATTTAAGTTTTTTTATTCGAATTTCGAATTCAAGATCTCTCATAAAGATAGTTACTCTTAATCATTAAATTAAGTGTTGGTTCACAATTAATCACCTGCTTTTTATGCTTAAATTTGTAATACAACTATCAGCCTATCACCATCAAATTGTCAATTCTCTTCTATCACATTATTTTCTCTTCAATCACTATTGTTATTTCGTCCCTCCATAATTACGAGAGATTTATCAAGTGACACTTACATCCAGTGACGGAGCCACATACACTCAGGGGTGCATTTGAACTATCTGAATATTTTTTTTCAAAAATGATCATATATTTGAATTTTTTCAATAATGATCATGTATATGAATTTTTTTGTACAAATGACCATATAAGATGTATTCTTTTTTAAAATAAACATGATTTCGAACCTTCTTGAAAAAAAATCATAAAAAACCCCTGAAAAAATCGTAAATCTTGAACCCCTGACGAAAATCGCATCCGCCCCTGCGTACACCCAACACAATTTCTCATCAATGGGCATCCCTTTGCTTTAAAATTTGAATGAATATATTTTTACCAACAATTAGTAGATAGACATAACTTTGAATTATGCACTTGTAATCTCATTGACCTTGAGTGTCTTTTGATTCCCACCACAAGAAACATTTTTTCTTCTTTTAGTCTGTGATGATTGTGTAGGTTTTGAGCCGATTTTTTTAATAATAGAAATTATATAAATAAAAGATAATTAAACAGAAAGAGTAATTGAAAAACTATAAATATAGAATAGGCCGGTGTTCACAACACCGGCCAATAAATTTTTTTTTCGCAAATTCTATAGAATATGTGAACACCGGCCTATAGAATTTGCGAAAAAAAAATTTATTGGCAGGTGTTTTGAACACCGGCCTATTCTATATTTATAGTTTTTCAATCACTCTTTCTGTTTAATTATCTTTTATTTATATAATTTCTATTATTAAAAAAATCGTCTCAAAACCTATTGAATTTGCAAATTTTTATTATTCGCAAATTTTTTTTTCGCAAATTCTATAGTCGCAAATTTTAATAATATTTTTTATTAATAAAAAAAAACCAAAACAAACCTATTGAATTTGCGGAAAAAAAACTATTCTATATTTGTAGCTTTTCAATCGCTTTTATGTTTAATTATCTTTTATTTATAAAATTTCTATTATTAAAAAATTCGAGATTTTGAGGTAAAGAACCAATACCAAATAGTAGCCACACGCCTTTTGGCGTGAGACAAACGAAAATGATATTAAAGTGCGTTTCTTCACACGCGGCGTGCCACGTGTGTGTGAGCACTAAACAGAGTCTAAAACGCGTTAAATCATTTTCAGTTGTGCAGACTCAAAATAATCGTTTTCAAATTTTTATTCTACATGTAGGTTAAAGAAAATGATCATGATTGACTTCATAGTTTTGTTAAATTTGAATTCTAAATATTCGGTAGGTGAAAGTATTTTTTTAGTGTACCTACCGTTATGGCTGTCAAACGTCACAAATGACAGCAGAACACGACAATTTCGTTTTCGTTCCGTTTCGTTGACGGAATAAAAATATTCTTCCGTTTCCGTTTCGTTTCGCACGGAACCGTGATTTTCACGAAAATTACACTGAAACGGAACGGATTTCACTTCCGTTTTGGACGGAACGAAAACGTCCGAAACGAAAGGATATTGACAGCCCTACCTACCGTAACTCCTCAAACTATTCTAAATATTTTAAGGATAATGTTTAGTAAATATCACATTTGATATCAACTATTGATATCGATTTTATTATACACATTTAGTTGAGTTATAATACATGTTATACCATAATTATTTCAGTACAAAAAATAACATGTATAATTATTTCATTACAGAAAATAACATGCATAATAACTCAAATAATGTGCACGATAACTTAACTAAAGATGCATAATAAAATCGACAATATGTATAACTATTTCATTACAAAAAATAAATGCATAATAACTCAAATAATGTGCATGATAACTCAACTAAATATGCATAATAAAATTGATATCAATAGTTAATAGTTGATATCAAATATGACTTTGTAGTCTTTATAAGCAGATGCTGTCAATTTGATGTATCAGAAAAATGAAGAAAATACAAAATAGTAATAAACTTCGCCGGATTGTGGGAGATCATTTGAGAAGTAATTTGTCTACCAACTCAAACATATCTCCGTTGTACTTCAAATTTCCAATGGGATCCTGTTTTTTTTGTCTTATTTCAATGAAATAATTTTCAAAATAATGTTATTTGATTTGTTAAAAGATGACGAAGGAACTCATTTCTTCCCCAAATTATTATTTTTCCAAATCTATAGAAAAAAGATTAAAGAAGCTTGACATTAAACAATACCAATATAAATAGTAGAAGTTTTAAATCGTGTCTCTATATTTTGAATCCTAAAAGCTAAGTTACATTGTAGAAGTACGCTAACGCAATTGCGTTTGTTATGTTAAAGCTTGCGTAAGTCGTGTGTAGCGAGAAAACAGCGACTGGTATAATATATAATAGGTCCTAATTATTTTGTTGAAATAAGAAAAAATGAAAATTATACCCATAAACCAAGTATATTTTTTTCTAAAAGAAACCTCAATAGCTAACCGATTAAACGAATCATTTAGTTTAGTCCTTGTTCTTTTTTTATTAGTCAATAATTTATTGTAATTATTATTGTTATGCTATTGTGCTTGTTCTTGCCATTTTCACTGTTATAGTAATTGTTATTATTATTGTTATTGTGCTTATTCTTGTCATTTTTACTGTAATTGTTATTGTTATTTTTCTTGTAATTGCTCTCATTATTGTTATTATTATTGTTATAATTATTGTTGTTGTTGTTGTTATTGTACTTTGTTATTATTTTTGTAATTATTATTGTTATTGTTGTTGTTATTATTTTGTAGTTATTATTGTTATTGTTATTGTTTTGGTGTTGGTTTTTTTTTCTTGTTCTTGTTTTTTATGATGCTTTTGTTTTGTTCTTATTCTTGATTTTGTGGTTGTTATTTTTATATTTCTTCTAGTTATTATTATTATTATTGTTATGTTGTTATTGTTTTGTTATTGGATCGTAATCAATTTCTATTTTACTCTTTTCTCCATCACCCTTTAGGTAAAATTAATTAGAAACTTGAATTTTTAAAATAAAGAATCACTTAATTTTGTTTAGAAAAAAGAATCACCATAATTATTTGTGAATTTTGTTTCAAAGCTTTGTGACGATGACACAATAATTGCCTTTTTATGATCGTGCTAAATAGAGACGGTGAATATTTTTTACACAAACCACCTACGATCAAAGTCTTACATTTTGTCGTGTGTTATGATGATAGAATGGCAATAAATTTCTGAGGACTCCAATGAAATCAGATGGTTAGGTCCTATATAAAATCAATCAAATAAAATGCAGGTACAAGAATGTACAATCGCGCCATCAAAATGTCACAAGAGACGGGGACTGGATTTAATTAAAGTTTAATCGTACATTATATATATATATATATATATATATGAAGTTATGCTAAAATATTTTATAAAGGACCAACATGCATATACTTTAGGCTCGTATTTCGAGATATAAAGTGCAAACAACCGATCAAGACCGTTGAAAATATTCTCCATATTAACAAAAATTAGGAGACCAAATTTTACATTTTTTAATTTTTTTACTATTTTATCGGATGAGTGCAAAGTTGGTTAAATTGAATGTCCGTAAATCGTTAGATTATTGAATTTTCCACCTACCTGATAGAATAGTAAAAAATTTCAAAAAAATATAAAATTTGATCTCCAAATTTTTTTAGTATGGAGAACATTTTCAACGGTTTTGATCGGTTGTTTGCACTTTATATCTCGTGATACGAGCCTAAAGTATATGCATGTTGGTGCTTTATAAAGTATATTAGCACAACTCTATATATATGAGTATTATTGTACTTTGCAAAAATACATACTTTATAATTTTGAGTAATTTTTTTTGTAAAAATTATTTTTACTACAAATAATTCAAAATATAATGGTTCAAAATTACAAAACATGTGTTTTTAAATTTGCAAAATACAATAGTCTTGTTTATATATATATATATATATATATATGAGCAAGACTAAAATAATATACATAGTACATCACATTTCGTACTATGCATATATATATATCAATAAATAGAGATTTAAGTTGCTCAATAAATTCTTCATATCAAAATATTGTAAGAAATCAAATTTCGTGATTTTTAAAGCTTTTTTGCTAGTTTTAAAATATTTTTTAAGAACATTCCAAATTTAATACTACAAAAGTGCAATTTCCGAGCTGTTTTTAAAAAATATTTAAAAATAGCAAGAAAGCTCTAAAAATCATGAAATTTGATTTCCTACAATATTTTTATATGAAGAATTTTTTGAGTAGCTTAAATCTCAATTTATTGAGCAAATTAAACATGCATAGCCGCATAGTACGTAAGGTGGTATACTATGCATATTATTTTAGCCTTGCTCTATATATATATATATATATATATATATTTTCATGTGAAATAGAAATTTAAATTCTCTTTAATTATTACATGTTCTATCAACTAGAATGTGGCGTTCAGAGTTCATATTCGGTGAAATTACTCTATGGATTATTCAATTAAGTCATAATATAATCTGAGTTGCATTTATTCATTTTATTAGTAGATCGGTACATTGATATTTAAAATGATTGAGCCAATAATTCATTTAAGTCAATTAGTTAGTTGACATTATTTTTATGTCATTTCCGACTGAACCGAGAATAATTAGGCGATCTTTCCTCTCCAACCTGACTAACCCTCTATTAGAATGTCAATGGATTTTATCCGATGGTATTTTGTCTATCATGTGGTCTATTCAACTCGTGAAAATATCATATTCGATCTACCCGGCATACAGGAATGTGATTATAATTGACATCCGGACCTATCCATGGGCATCACAGTCCAGTCCATGGGCTATCTGCACAAGCCCGTCAGTACTCCAGTGCATCACAACATCAAATAAAAGACAATTTTTTTTTGTTATTGAATGTACAATTTATAATTACTGAATTGTAAAGTTGGTAATAATTTCAGAATTTCAAAATGATATCGATTGATAATTTGATATCATAATTGGTCATCAGTATTATAATCAACACAATTAATTCAAGCGTCACATCATATACTAAGACCCAATCCATGAGTACAACATAGTGTATGGCCCACCTCGGTCCGTCCATAGGCCTGACCCTACATGACCCTCCATGACAGTGGGCCGTGTTGATGTAGTGCTTGGATCGGGTAGGCATGTGTGAGCTGGCGGGCAGGCTGGCCGGACTGCCATCCCTACACTCTACCACTCGGGATCAGATCTAATGATGTGCGACATCGGTGTAGCGTAGGGTGTGACAATCCGATCTTTCTTGACTACATCAAGATTCGTGCCAAAATTTAAAGGTCCTCTCTCATTCTCATCGCTGACGGTCGATCCAGGCCGTTAATTTATGTAGCGCGGTACTATGCATGAGCATATTCGGGTCCTCTACAACACATTCTCATCGACCAACCAGCGACGCATCCAATGACGACTTTTTACTCGTCATTGTTGTCTTCTTCTCACAACACACTCACGACGCGATCATATTCAAAAAACCTAGCCACCACTTTTCCTGTGACTCTGATTTCGAAACTTAGAACATCTCCATCTGTGAAACTCTTGTGTTTCTAAATAATTATCACATCAGTTTTAGAAATTAAATCTTGATTTAGTTTCTAAACCCTCCATATTTGAAACTGAAAAATTGAAGTTTCTTAATTGACACATCAGCAAATACTATTAGTGTTGTGGGAGACCGATCAATTTTAGCTAATGATTAAGCCACGTCAAAATTTATAAACTCTAAAGCAAAATTACTAAATAAGAAACTGTGAAGTAAAATTGCTAAATTAGAAACTCATATACATTCCTAAAGCTCATTTATAAATTGGCACATCATATTAGAAACTCCAAGAATTTAAGTAGATGCTCTTAGGTGAGAAAGCCTCTCCAACCTTTCCACCTTTTTTGTTTCCCACTTTCGGTTGTTTCTAGCATCAGCGTTTTCACGATTTGCTTGGCACGCAAGGTTTCTTGTTTCTTTTTTTTTCGATTGCCACATGACTCATTGTGTAGCAGGTCTTATTTCAAAGCAGTCCCTTTGAGATCTCTTGAGGTTCATGCGTTATTGATATTGCATCTAGAGGTGGCATAATTCAATCCGACCTGAAAAATTCATTCAAAAATGTATTGTTGTGATCCGATCCGATTCAAAAATGGCCTGACCTGCAAAATGTATTGTTGATTTTGCGGTCGCAGGAACGTGCATCTCAAATACGATACCATCTTCCGCTTATGTCTTAATTTGTAACTTTTTATCTCGAGTTTGAATCAGATTCAATTTTGAATCTCTCGTTTTCTCTGATCACAAAAGACTCGAAGCGATGAAAGTAGACTCAAATATGTATAGGTCGATGATTTGTCATGATAAAAAAATACAAATTACAGTCCGTACGAACGCAACTAAAGTTATTACAAAAAATAGCTAAATATAACACAACTCAGTAAATTATTTATATATTTTATTAATAAAAAATATTAAAAGGCTCAACATACAAAAATAGTCACAAGCAAAAGCAGACAAAATCAAAATCGAAAGACTTTCCTAAAGCACATATTTTTCAACTCCGTGCTTTTGATTTCGAAATGTACGAAGTTTATAATTTTGTGCTTTTCGAAAGGTTGGAGATGCCAACTTCGTGTTTTTTTTTATTTTTCGAGCTTTCCTGTCACTCTTTGTTTCTATTTATAATTCATTTATTATATTTTTAACATTAAAAAGTGGCATATGTCGCACCTCCGATAATTCTTACTTAAAAGTTGCTTTTTAAAATACAGAATGTTATTCCTAAATATCTATTATTTTACCACTTTTATTTTACCGAATATTCTACTCTTTAACTTAATAAATATTATTTTTTTATTAATTTATTGATGTTTATAGTTTTTTTCTGAAAACTTTCTTCTTCTTCTTTTTTCCTGATTTTATTGAATTTTGTCTAGAAGATCACATCGGAGCTGTCATATTTAAAATATGCATGCTAGGTCAAGCATAGAATGATAGAACACTACATGTGGCTTTAACTTTCCTTTAAACAAATGACAAGACCTGTAAATTATGTGCTAGAAATTTGTTAAAGAGATTTAAATTGTAGTTGAGGGTAATTAGAATTCATCCCAAAATAAAAACTAGTGTTTCGACTCGCGCCCTGCGCGAAAAAATTAAATTTTAAATTTTCGTATTGTAATAATAATTTTTTTTTTAAAATTCCGGTAAAAAAAAATGATGAACAGTAAATATACTGTATCTAGAGAAGGGAAAATTTGAAAATACGATGAACAGTGCTTTTAGTGTAGCATGAACAATATTTTTACTGTAGAAATTAACAGTAACCTCTATTTTGAGACATGAGTATATTAGATTAGATATAGTATTAGAGACACAATGCCAAAATGACAGCATATTCCTAGCATAATTTATGATTTCAAGGATAAAATTTATGAAATTAAGTTCATGAGAGACACGTATTGATAACTAATTCTATTTAATAAAAAACAAAACTAAAGTAAAAACCAAGAAATTATGATATGTTATTTTCTGGTAAGATAATCACTTGTCATTCCAATATAAATAATTAAGTCGCAATTTACCCAATAGTTTATTTCATAGTTCTTTCGTTTCAAAGTATTAAATTATTTTAAATTTGATACACAATCATTTAGCTAATCTAGATTCACATGCCATAAAAGAGCTACAATTTGTTCTCTCTTGATTGGTATATAAAATGAGGAATCTGCAGTCCACTTGTAATCATTTATCATTGGATCCTTACTGTGATTAACAAAAATTCCTTGATTAAATTATTTTATCAGTGCAGATTCCAAAGAATAATATTAGTCAAATCCAATTTTTAAATCACCGATGCAGGCACATTAAGCTCGATTAAACAAGAAAATATATAACCAGAGAATATTAACAAAACTAAAAAGTACCACAGCAAATATCCTCTCTGCAGTTGGCCAGTAGCACTGTAGCACTGCCAGCACTAATTAATACATCTTAAAATAATCTCAAATAATACATGTTAAAATAAGCTCAAAGATACGGTCTTATGGATTGGTTTTCTGTGGCAATGCGTGCAATCTATAATGAGTGAGGTGCTGCTCCTTGAGGATCGTCTCAGTATGCAGTGTACACTGTACACCAACAATAGCTGCAACTTGCAAGATAAAATTTATGTTATCTTTAAAGGCTGAATTATTCTTTTACGGGAAATTTCCAAATTATTTAAATATCTTTAATGACATAATTTTTTATTTTTTATATTTATTGTCTTTTAAACTTATGTTGCATAAATAATGAAAATCCAGAGTTTTATATATTATTTGGGTTAGGAAACAGTTAATTTTTTTTCAAATAGAACCATGCCATGCCCAGAAAATTTTCAATCTCACAAAAATATTTTCAAATTTGAAACTCATCATTTTGAAATATTAATATACATTAATTCAGTACAAAAGTTTCTACTAAGTAAAAAAGACTTCAATGAAATATGTGAAAGAACATCGCATTGTTATAAGGGATATTACTATTCCCAAAAGAAATGAGAGTAAGGTGATAGGCGATATCAACAATCCTTTCTTTTTGAAAGTAAAATAATTGATATATGGTATAATTATGAAAATTTCAATTGTTAAAAATATTTGGCTATGTTCTTTGGTTAATATTATACTTTACTACACATGAACAATAATATATGCAAAATTGGACTATGCGAACAATTCTCGAGTAGAAGAATTATTACTCGTATCTTCGAAAATTAATATTTTCAATACTTGTTGAATTTTCAATTTGAAATATCGATGTCGAGGGAAGTTATTATCATACTGTAATTTGTGGAAAAAAAAATGATACATTTTTTAATTTCCAATTGGTTTGATCCGACTCAAAAAAAATTATATACAAATAACACACAAGAAATTTCTCTCGTGTTTCAACACTGCACTGAGCCACTGATTCTAAAATTACAGGACAACCGGGATGGATATTTTTGTATAAATCCAATCTGAGTATCTGACCAATACAGCTCAACACCACAGGAAAATAACCAGAGAAGAACGCCACAGAAGATATATAAAAGCATCTCCACACATTTCCCAATCCCTCGAAAGCGACATGCTCCCAAGTCCGACTCGTCTAATCGTCTTTCATTCATGTCCATTCCCTCCTCATTCCAATCATAGCCTTCCGTACCATACTATCTGCATCCTTCCCTATACCAAGTTCATTCCGTTGGCTATAGCTTACTGCCTAATCAACTCGTTACATCCTTGGATGCACAAATAGGTAGTACAGAGTATCCATATGATTTTATTTCCCTCCTAAAATTGCCAAAGCAGGAAGCTTCGACGAAGGTCACTCCCCATCCCCACTCTCTCCCCTCCCCTGCCTCTTTATCTGCTCCTCCGTCCCCTCTCTTTCCTTGTTCCTTCCAGTTCCAACCACTCGCATTTCGCATTTCACATTTCCTAATCGGCTCCTCTTCTTCTTCATTGGCAATGAAGCTCTCCGTTTCTTCTTTCATCTCTAATCTCACCTCTAAAAAACACAAATCCAAGAGCAGTCGCTCCATCTCCCGCCTTAAAACTAGCTCCTTCGATTCCACCACATCCTCTTCCTCCTCCGACGAATCCGTTACCTATCAGCTCCAATCCACTCCCAAATCCGTTCTCCAGTCTTCTCTCAACGACGTCAAGATCTCTCGCCATGAGCTTGAGACCGTGCTCCGTCGCCTCTGTACGGATCCTCCCACCGAGGAGGAAGTATCGGCGATCGTCGCTGCTGGAGATGGCGAAGGGTGCATATCCATGGCCGATCTAAGCAAGATCTGCGAATCTGATGGAGAAGAAGAGCTCATAGAGGCTTTCAAAGTTTTCGATGCGAATGGAGATGGTAAGATCTCGGCGGAAGAGCTTCTAGAGGTTCTTCACGCCATGGGAGATGTTTGTACGATAGAGGATTGTAAGAGGATGATTAGAGGTGTTGATTCCGATGGTGATGGTTTGGTTTGTTACCAAGATTTTGCAAAGATGATGGAGTGCCATATGTTAAAAGAGTAGTTAACAGATTTTGTAAAAGTATAAGGTTCTAAGGGAAAAAATCACGCAAGTATAAATCCCCATATATTGATTTTTGGGACGTAGTGTCGAAGTATCCTTGTAAAAGACTTGAAGAGGCAATTACATTAGTTTGTTCTTTTTCCTTGTGTTATAAGAGGAAGTTAACAATATTTGGTAACACTTGTATCCAGTTAATCGTATCTGTATTGCTTTTGCTTGACCACAAATCCACATCTCTTTTGCGTTTTTTACATGCGATTGCACATCAGAAGTAACAAATGCTTAGGGCCTTTCAGAAAAAAAGAGAAGGAAATGCTTTGGAAAGCTTCGAGAATTAATGAGTACGCTGTTTGTAAGATAATCGGTCAATTTGAGAAAGCTAAATTAACTTTAACGAAGCCACTAAATTTAATGTTTCGAACAAAACGAGAAAAAATGGAAACATTAAATGAAATGCATCTGATGTTTTCACTCGGATAGTTAAAAGCAATGCATGAGTGAACAATTAAATTAAATGATACACTCGCCTGTAACCATTACCACAACCCTCTTGCTTAGTTGATAATGTTGTCAATGGTTACGATATATGTGATACATATCGGATGAAGATATTTTTTGTATTCATGCTCATTTAAATTTGATCTTACTTTCATCATACTTTTATTTGTTAAATTTTGACTTAAACATATCTATTCTAATCCGCTAAAAGTAAATGATAACATATGGATAAGTGGATAACAGACGTGACGAATAATTTTGCAATTATTAAAACTTATTGTTTTAATACAAACGTATCTTTACATAAAAATATAAATATAAATATATAATCAATTCCAACTTTGAATTATTCTATCAAAACAATTAAATTAAAATACAAATAATTAATCTCTTATCTAGTTTTCTACTATTTTTTTTATAATTTGTTCTATATGATAACGGACACGAAATAATTTTTATCCGTACTCTTACTCAATTAATTAATGAAAAATAAATCTTACCCATATCCATACTCATTTATCTAATGATATTTTTTTATCATTTCCGTCTTATCGAATACGATATGGATAGAATGACGAATAAAAAGGTATATTGACAGCCATATTAGCTGGTAATGAATTGGGTTGGGCAACTTTTTTCTAGAAGTATTTAGGAACTGTGTGCTTCATTTTTGTTTAAATAAGAAAAATAGTTGATAAAACAGTGTCTTCTTTTCAGCATCAACCGAAAATTGAACCAAAGATGAATGGTGTCGTACAGTAATCGTTCTACAACTGCAGCAGAATATGCGTAAAATAGGAAGAATTAATGATTGATTCAAGTATAAGTGTCTGACATAAGGTGCAGTTATTTATTCAATTCAAATGGGATCATTGCTTTAAGCAAGGTTTTCGTCTGTCACTAGTCTGTTCTTGCCTTCTTTCGAAATGAACTATGGAAAGATTCACACTGTGTATAACTTTTTGAACTTTCATGTGGTTTCCGGATTAATTATGACAGTGTGAATGGAAGACAAATATGTTTTGTTTGATTCTCATTGTCATGTGTGATGTGATGAAGCCATCATTTGTTCATTCAATTTATAAATCTTGCAGAAATTTCTAACATTTTTTGACTAAATCATATATCCTAATAAATTGTTGTTATTTCAACTTATGTGTTCTGGTTCATTAAATTTATACTGGTTCAAAATTAATGATGTTTGATTGAATAATGAATTCAAATTCACTTATCGGTTTGGAACATATTCATGAGAATGGTTGAATTTTGACGTTGATTCGTCACATATATTACAAATTTACAATACTTTTCTTTTGTTAATTCTAAAGGAGGTAAATAGAGTTTCTCTAAAATTTAAGGATCTAATTTGTAAATTTACACAATTCAATTTCTAATGACAATTTCAACAAAACAAGTTAAGCAAGTCAATTCAAACAAGTTCTTAACCAAATTCACTAAAGAGATGAAGTAAAGAGAAGTGTTAAGAAAATGCAAACAAAAAAAGAACTCGTGACACCGAGATTTAAACCGAGTTTAACTATTGGCGGAATTACTCTCCGGACCTCCAATCTCTCCACGTCGATAATAATATAGGTCTGATTTACTAACACAAGTAGTATTTTGTACAATGACTGAGATGTAGCTCTTTACACATTTAGAATAGAGTCTAGACATGTAAAATAACACAAAGACTTGGATGAGAACAACAGAGAAAATCTCCTAAGTCTCACAAAAGTTTGGATCAATTTAAGAGTAAATAGACTTGAGATTTTTTAGCAATAAATGTCGAGCTTTAATGTAGTAAGGAGGCTCATGTGAAAGGTTCTTAACTAAATGAGCAAGACAAAGGTTGGGAATCATCTCCTTTTTATACAACTAAAAAAGAACTAGGATAAAAAGCTGATGTCGCAGAGAATTGCCATGACAGTTATTAAACATGATTATCCATTACAATCCAAAAATTAATAGCATTTGATTTGGAATTTCTGGCATTTTAAAACTTAAAAACCGTTGTGACGGTTTGATCAGTGGATTTTTGAACTTGGACAATTTCTTGGATTTTCAATTTGTGATCTGAATTGTTTTGATAGTTGGGAATTGTTACACAATGATTTGATACGTTCTTTTTTTATCATAGGTCGAGTTGTTGAGTTTTATATTTGATCTCTCAACTGTTATAACGGTTGACAATAGTTATACAACTGTTTGAGCTGTAATTGAATTTTGAATTGCTCTTTAAACTCAAGATAATTACTTTGAATTAATCAAGTATATATTATTACTGAAACTTCTCTTGAGGCTTGTTATTCATTATTTCTTGATCATTTTCAGTTTTGTATTCAGGTCCTCCCCTGTTTCCAGAAAAAAAAAATCTGAATTGTATTCTTCACATATTGAAATCATACTGCCAAATATTCATACATGGACAAAAAAAACTAAACAATAATTAATTACAACCATTGATTGTCATCAATAAATATGCAATCAAGATAATAAAA
Source organism: Eleocharis quinqueflora (assembly GCA_964058865.1). NCBI lineage: Eukaryota > Viridiplantae > Streptophyta > Magnoliopsida > Poales > Cyperaceae > Eleocharis > Eleocharis quinqueflora. Next base: position 124,317 of record CAXKVX010001818.1, read on the forward strand.
AAAAAATTTCATCCACAATAGTGCTATCAAGTTAATTTTGATCCGCGACATAATTGATGTTTAAATATAGATCCGAATAAAAATCGATATATATGATCCATTTACACTCTATTGATGTCTTCAGAATAACTGAATTTACTCATCCTAAAATTTGCAGTATGTTGCTATCAAATTTTGGCACATTGAAAATTTACAAAGTTTGTCGTCAAACTGAAATATAACTGAATTTTTTAAGACAGAAATAAAAATCAAATTACCGAAATTTAAATATTCTAAAAACCTTTCGACTAAATTCAAAATTTGCAATATTTTTACATAGAAAGATGTTTTGAGTTCACGGTTAAAGTCGGTTTTGACACTCCAATGAAAAACGGCCGATGTTTATCTCAAAACTGTGCTAACGGATGTTTATCTCAAATTCCAAATAAAAAACGGCCGATGCGAACAGTTGAAATTGTTGTCCATACTAAAACCTACGTAGGGACCAAATTTTACATTTTTTTTATTTTTTTTACTATTTTATCCAAGGCATTTAAGAATGTGTTGAAATTGTAAGTTTTCTGAATCGTTAGATTAATTCATTTTCAATTTGGAATTCCAGATAAACATCTGTTAGCACGATTTTGATTTTACTAACGTTAGTACGTTAGTCGTCTATATCTATATATATATAATCTTGAAGTTGCTGGATGCAAATGGATCCCATAATATCCGTTCATATTTTAGTAATACAATATTTATAATACGAATCTGATTTACAGGTATTAGAACACGGTTTTTTTATTTGATAATTATGAAAATGGTAATGATAAAAATAATCAAGGGATATAAGTTTTTCGATCGAATGATCATAATGATAGATTTTCTACTGTACAAAAACTTTTTTACCGCACGGTAGATTTTCTACCATGCCCCAATTCATTTTCTTACAACAATTCAACTTTCAAAAATATTTCCTGTTATGATTATCTATAAAATAATATTTTCCATCATGACTATTCACTATTCAGAGATAAATATTTCAATCATGACTTATTGTGACCATAAGTTTTTTTAAGGAATTATTTAATTTAAAACAAATTGTCATTGCATTGAGAAAATGATACGCGTTAATGCATCAATTTATCTCAAGCATGAATTATATTAATTTATTTATTTATTAATGCATTAATAAATACATCTAATGATTATAGTCGAAAGGTACGAGTTTTTCGATCAAATGATCAGAATAGTAGATTTTCTACTTCTGACAACTTTTTTTACCGCACGGTAGATTTTCTACCGTACCCCAATTCATTTTCTCAGCAACAATTCAACTTTCAAAAATATTTCCTGTTAGACTATGTATAAAATAATATTTTTGATCATGACTATTCAGAAATAAATATTTCAATCATGATCATAAGTTTTTTAAGGAATTATTTAATTTAAAAAAATTATCATTGCATTGAGAAAATGATACGCGTTAATGCATCAATTTATCTCAAACATGAATTATATTGATTAATTTATTTATTAATGCATTAATAAATACATCTAATGGTTATAGTCGAAATTATTTTACTACAAATGATTATAATTGAAAATATTTTTTTATACATAACCACATTCATTAATAATTTTGAATGGTAAAAGAGGGATTGGGGTCACGGTAGAAAATCTACCGTGCGGTGAGTTCGTTTCTGTCGCACAATAGATATTTCATCGTTCTGGTTATTGAATCTAAAAACTAAAATATTTTTTTCGCAAAATATTTCATAATTACAAAAAAGAAAATACTGTATTAGAACACGGTTTTAGATCTTAATAATTTTGTCTAGGTATTTGTAGAAGAGACAAGCTACTTTAATATTTTTTGTCTTATTCAATATTTACTGTGTTAGTTAGTACATGGTGCTTTGTCTAAAGGTTTTCTTCTAATCTATGTTCTTATTTCGAATATAAAGTTTGAATAACTGCTTGATATATTTTTGAGGTCTGTTTGGAAAATTATGAAATAGCATTAAAAGAGTGAAATAATATCAATTTGGAAGAGTAATAGAAGAATAACATTCTTAATTATTTACGAAAAAAATCGTTTGACATTTCTTCATTGAAATAGTACAACTATACAAGTGTTAATAATTATCATAATAACAATGATGATATTATAATGATAATAATAATATACTAGTAACAATGACTATAATAATAATATAAAATAAAGTAAATAAAATAATAGTAATAATAATAATAACAACAACAACAAAAACTATTTATAAGACTAACATTATGTTGATCCGCAATCCCAAACTATTTGTGACGGTTTCAAATTGTTGCATAAAGATATGGTGAATTTTTGCATATTTTTTTCACTTAATTAAACTATGGATTAAAGAATAACCAAACTATATGTCTCGAGTCTTCATGATCGTTTTGTGGTCTTTCTTCATTTCCCATAATTTATATTCCTACCAGAAACACGAACAAAGAAATTAATAAATTCAAATTTATTTTTCAAATCGACAAATTCGAAAAATTATTTAGTACAACAAATATGTTAACTCTAACAATTTAGATCATTTTGTTGAAGTTACGAAAAGTATTATTATGAACAAGTTTGTTGCATGGTAAGAAGTTTAATTTTAATTCAGAATTGATATTCTACATCGTACTTATGTCATGCAAAAGATTTCAATTTTATGTAAAAATTAGTGTGACAATATCAAGTTGATTAATCATTGCAATAAGCCCCATTTAACAACTGTTAAAATAGGGGAAAAAATAAGTTACAATTAAAAAGTATATTAATAAAAAATATTTGTTTTATCTAGAGACGATTTTACTTGTGTACAGCCGAAGAATAAAACACTCCATTGCAATAAAATAAATGGAATTGTAACAAGGAGCTGCCACTGCAATTTCTCTGCAACTTTTCTGTAATATTCTCTTGCGTTCGGTGCAAAAAGTCTACCATTTCCAACTATTCTATAATCTTTGTCAACTTATTCTGGTAAACAGACGCTTATTCTATTCCTCCATTTAAGTCAAATTTTATAACCATCAGATAAGGTGCATCAGTAACACTCGAATTTTGTTTCGTTTGTCTTTCTTTTTTGTCCTTGAACATACTGCTCTTTTCTTTTATTAATAGTCGGCGCCGACTTAGACTTTTGGATGCATTATAAAGTATATAAAGAAACCCTAAGTGTAAGGTTTAACTAAACACAAATATAAAAAATGACATGTCATAATTCGAGATAAATAGTTAATATGATACTTCATAATTAATCATGAGGTGATATGATAGTGTGTTATGTAACGTATTATTATCCGACTGAAATTAGTAAACCACAACATATCTTGTCATAAAATAGATACGTTAAGACACGTGATAATAATACAACATAGAAATAATGTCAATGGATAAATAGTGAAAATAAAATAAAAATTGAAACATTATTCGTATATAAATTTTATGATGATGTGTCATGTCTGATATATTTGTACGGAACGACATGATACAACCTGTATATCTGTGTGCAGTGGCGGAGTCACGTTTATCTAGAAGGTGTAGCTGCACCTTTTTGGAAAAAAAAATTCAAAATGGCCATAAATATTATGTTTCTTCATAAATGATCAAATATTTGAATTTTTTTTTTGCATAAATGACCATGTATTTGAATTTTTTTTATAAATGATCATCATTTCGAACTCCTGAAAAAACCCGTAAATCTTGACCCTCTTGACGAGAATCCTGAATTCGCCCCTGCCCGTGTGTATGTTGTACGTGTCACATTACATCTCATTGATATATCAAATAAAAAGTTATTATAAGCATGTCATGCCCTGTAAGTTTTTTTCCGGCATGTCACTTTTTATTCTGCAGCATCACGCAGTAAAAAAATAAAATATATAATTTGTACATTGTATAACTTTTTTGATATGAGGGATTCCGTTATTTATTATCTTTGAATATCATTTGAAGGCTTTCAATCTTTTATGTTCATAGAAGTTTGAATTCATGATTTTATTAAAATTATTTTAATTATAAGAAGCAATTCTTAGTTTAGTGGTTAAAAACAATGGTTCATATGCGAGTGGTCATGAATTCGAAATTTAAATGAAGAAACTTTTAGATAATTTAAATTTGAATAGTTTTCACTTTCATTTTTATCAAACTTTTTTTAGTTAGTTACTGATAAATCTAGGGAGGCTAATTTAACACTAAAAATAATTCAACAAACTTAAGCAATTCAATCAATTCAAACAACTTAATTCTACTCAAACAATTTAATAGAAACTAGAATAGTAATAGAAAATATATTAGAAAGATAAAACAAAGGAAGACGCACGATATGTTAACGGAGTTCGAACCAAAGCCTTTGGCCTAATCAGCAAACCGTTGTGACGGTTGGAGTGTTACAAAACGATTGGGACTGTTGGTTTGATTATTTTGATTGGTTTTTGCACTATCTATTCAAGTCCAAGTTTCTAAATTGATCAAGCAAGTAAATAATTTAACTAAGACATGTCTTGATGTTTGTTCTTGAATCTTTTGCATCCTTAATTTACAATTAAATTCGTACAAAATTCTCAAAATGCAAAGCATTGTGAAATTCAAGTTTGTTTTGCAGATCGACAAATACAAAGAAATTATTTGATGCAACAATTACCACATAAGTTATTCAACATTCTCTATTTTCACACTGCTTGTTTCATTTAATTTATATGATCTTATCAGATTCAGATTAAATAATTGTAACAACTGCAAGTCGAGTGTGGAGATTTGAAAAAAACTAGAGCGGTACAACCCAATTCGAGAAACTCGAGGCAGCTATCCGATCCGATCTGACTCGAGGACAAATATGTGCTAACCCGTCCAAAAAAACTGGAAGCCTAAGACGGATAGTGACCATGGTTGTTGCAAAAAAGTCATATTAAACCTAAACCAGAAAAATTCTGACCAATCGGACCCATCAAACCCGTCATATCCCGACCAAAACCCGATCAAAATACGAGAATAATTCATCTTAACCCCCGAGTGTAATCCTTCATAATCCATGATACCCTTTATAATTCAGATATAATTCATCATATCCTGAATATAATTCATAACCCTTCATAACTTAGATATAATTTATAACCTTTCATAACTTGGGTATAATCGGTCATAACCTAGATATAATCCATTGCGACCCCATCTGATTTAAGAACAAAATAAAAGAAATCAAAAGATTCAACGATCAGAGAAAGATCCGTTCAGTTTTGAGATATTTTGTCGATGATAGTTGTGGAGAGAGATGGAAGGCTAAGTATGCAAGGCACATGGCAATTCAATAATTGATTAGCGATAGTAACAATCCATGTTACCTCGACAATTCAATAATTTCGTGGTCACAGTCGGACAAACACTGCAGCAATCCAGTGTGTCATTGTGTCATCACTCATCAGTCATCACCGCTCAGGCGCTCACAAACCAGTAAACCACAATAAAAGACTTCGCAATCGAGTACTGGTCCAGTAAGCAAGTAATTTAATGCTGCTGCTCTAAACGACAAGTAATTTAATAGCCTTGAGCCTTCTCAGCATCATTATTGTCAGAAAATTTTCACAAAGGACTCCATAATAGCCCGGATTATATGTAATAATCTAGAGCTTCTTAAAAAATTACAAATGACCGGAGGCGCTTTGGTTAGTCGAGTTCTTAAGGCGGATTGAAATATGCTATACCGTGCAGCGCAGTAGTGGACTGTCCGAATCGACCGTCAATTTTGAATTGACCAACGATGAAAATCGGAGGAAATCTTTAAACTTTGACACGAATTTTGAGGTAATTTAAGAAGACCAGATGACCCACATGTTGCGCTACACTGTATAGCGCAGTACAAGATTCGGATACCTAAGGCTCATCTAATATTTTATTGTTTTTCTCAATTCCCCCTCTTGCTTGGGACCTACTTCGTGACATAAATCATCCTTCACTAGAAGCGTAACTAATAATTTCATCTCTAATAAGATCTCAGATTAATTTTACTTTAAGTATAATAATAACAATAAGTATAATAATATAATAATAATATACTTTGCCAATTATAATAATAAGTGTGATAATAATAAACATAATAATAAGTATAATAATAATATATTAATATTAATAATAATGAAAGTTAAAATGGAGGAAAGTAACAATAATAAAAACAATATGATAATAATAAAATTAATAACAATAATAATGGTTCAAAATATAATATCAAAAGTCACCTTCACAATAGCAATCGAAATTGTATTAACTATAATTTTTGGACTAGAATTAATGAGAAATACGAATGGTCTAGTAGTGGGACGTATTGACTTTGGTGTGCTTGGATTGGAATGGATTGGGTTCGAATCCCGCTAGACCGTTCTTTTTGATCAGTTTAATAGGGGTGTTATTGTTAGTCACACCCCTAAGTGGTTGAATTGGTTATGAGAAATTCGAGAGTGCCAGAGTGTTCACGCCATCATATTATGATCATGGGCGTGCTCGCTGTCGGGTCGGCGTGGATGAAGTTGTTGTTTTTTTAATTACTAGTTGTAGAACTTATGAACAAGTTGTGTGTTTGTTGGTGAACTATTTTGTTCTTTTGTGTATCTTTAAGTTACTAGTTGAAGTTAGTATTAATTATTAAGTAATTTTAAGTTAATAGTTCATTAAGTAAATGTAAATGTAGCAACGAACTAGAGTAGGTCAATGAAGTTGAAATCGACATCAAAATTGATTAAGTGAATTAATGGTGACAATATAGGAAGTCAATAGAATCCATTTGTTTTGAAGCTGTCAGATTTAACCAGGGGCATGATTGTTAGTAGCGTCCATTGTTTTTATCACTCACTGACAAGTTGATCCAGTTTGCATAAAATAAGGACGTTTCAGTCACTCACAATTGGGTCCACATGGCAAAATATTTGGGGCACGACTAACAATAGCGCTCCTGGATGCATTTCACTTGAGACTTCTTTGGAAGTTTCAGGTCCAATGCAACCTCTTAGGAGCACGGTTAATAATAGCGCCCCTAATAAACTGGCCAAAAATAATGATCTAGCGAAATTCAAAATCAAACCATTTCAAACTAAGCACTCCAAAGTCATTGTGCCTCACACTAGATCATTTGTATTTCTCGTTGACCCTAGACCAAAAGTTGTAGTTAAAATACTTTCAATTGCTATTGTGAAGGAGACTTTTGTTATTATCTTTTGAACAATTAATATTGTTATTAATTTTATTATTATCATTATTATTTTTATTATTGTTACTTTCTTCATTTTCATTATTATTATTATTATTATTATTAATATATATATTATAATTAGGAAGCGACTAACTGTCCCCCCTTACAAGCCCTCCTTACACGCCCCTCATATAAGTCTTTATACTCAAATGTAGTAGTCTTTATATTTTTTAGTATAAGTCTTTATACTAAAAAATGATTATCATTGCATTTGTTCAATAAATTATTTATACAAAGAATTAAAAATAATTTATCATTGCATTTGAGTGGGGGGGCGCATAAGGGGGACAGGATCTGCGTAAGGGAGACAGGAACTGGGGGACAATTATATTTACTCTTATAATTATGCTTACTATTATAATTAACCAAGTATATTATTACTATAGTTATTATTATTATACTTATTATTATAATTAATCAAGTATATTATTACTATATTATTATTATTATTAAGTTTGAAAATTGTAACGTGAGCAATGTCCGAGTTATGTTTAAGATCATGTGCATTCTTGTAATTACAAAAGTGACTATTTTCATACATGTTAAAAAAATTAGCTATGAAAAATAATGCTAGAGAGATCACAGTTGATATCGTTGTCGATTCTTATGTTATTGTGCAAATTCATAAAATAATAATAAAACATATTAATAATTATATTATGCGGTATTCTTTTCTCTTATGACACCTAATGAGATAATGTTGATACGATAATTATTACCAAAACACGAAATAAGCAAACTTGTAAATAGTTGCCATGTAATGATGTAAATTAGCACTTGCAATTAGGAAGCGCACGTTCCAATTCAACTTAAAAATGACATGCTCATTAAAGTGAATTGATAGCATGTTTTGTCATTTAGGGAGAAATGTGCAAAGTGCGCACGTGCGGAGCTACGTAGGTTAAGAAAAAAATTTAAAAATAGATTTATAATTTGAATTTTTTTAAAATATTCATGATTTTAAATTATTCTGAAAAAATTGAAATATTGAACCACCTTGAAAATTTTTCTTGAATCCGTCCCTGCAAGTGCGTTCAAAGAATTTTTTTGTCTAATATCTTGTTATCATTAAGTTGGTGTCCTCGTATTTTCTACTCATATGTAAAATATTGAATCCACTCTCATAATTTATTTCCCACGGCTAGCTACCATTTCTAAATTTCTTTCTGAAATATTTGTTTTACATTATACATTGTTAATTAACCAGCCCATTGCTAATGTGGTTGTAATAATAATTACACATTGTTTTTTTATTCCAACGTAATATTTTAATTTATTTTCAATATTGTTAATAGCTAACGTAATTTTGCTAAGGTTGTTAATTAATCATTCCTTTTTTTAGTTTTTTAATTAATCAGCTCCTTCATTCACGGAAAGCAAATAAGGATTATACTTTTGAACTTATGTTCCTATATTTTCTCCTAATCATTCATTTTTTTAATACCCAACGTAATAATTAATTTATTTGACAAAAATTCAAATATTATCTGATTAGCCATTTAAATATTTAGCATACATCCAATGCAATTGTTCTTGCTTAATTTGTTTATTTGCTGAAATTTACGAAATAACAAAAACATACTACACAAATTAAATTGGTATACATGTTTTAAAAATAACACAACACTTTCCACCATACAATAGAACACACAACTTTTATTATTATTCCATAATTCCAGTGAATATGGATTCCCACAAATTAATTTAGTGAGATTTCATACCGACAATAATCCATTCCATGCAAATTAGATACAAACGAGGTCACCATGTATTACTGTGTTAGATTTGCTTACAATATTTTAGAAATTATCCATTAGGTTAATTGAGCATCCGAAGCTATTTATTTTGGCGAAAATTGAAATTAAAAGTTGCATTCGCTCATGGAACAGTGCAATTTCCGTATAACATTAATGGAGTAAATACAGTTACAGTTAGTTTGAACAACTAACACTAATAAGTCACGAGGTTTTCATAGAAGGTGTCTGAAATTCAAGCTCTGACAGACGCTACTTTTAGGGTTTTGTTTGTTTCAAGTTTATTTTTTAGTTTATTTGTTAGTGTGTTGTAAGCCTACGGATAATAAATAAAAAAAAGAACAACTAACACTAATCTAACAATTTAATGTATACAATCGCGTTTCATTCATAGTTTAATGTTGTTTATATAATGATTAAATACGATAATACACATTAAATAACTTTTAGTTGTATGATACTTGTAAAATTAACACTAAAATAACATTAAAATACATAACAAACCGGTGTACAAAATTTTATTAATGATTTATTAAATACATTACTAGAAAAAAATGCAGACGGACTATACTATAGTCAAAACCTTCTCAAATATAAAATTCGTAACAAAATATATAAAGTCATCAAAAGGAAAAAAAGTTCATGATTAAGCAGAAAGAAATAATAAGAACTGTAAAAATATATATTCCACTTATATAAAACCATAAAAAGAAAGAACTCATGATTAAGATGAAAAAATAACAAACTGTAAAAATATTCTCAAGATAAGACCAACATCAATTGATTCATGTTGTATTTGAAAGCTTCAATTAAATGTTTCGTATAAAGCTAAATAATAAAGTAAAATCTTATTACAGAAATAAACATATATAAGAGTGATCAAATGTAGAGAGAAAGATGTTACAAATAATTAAAAGTCCGATATTAAAATAACCAAATAGTCAATTGCCGACGAACCAATTAAAATAACCAAAATAGTCAATTTGTCCATTAAAACATTCAAATAGCTTATTTACCCATTCAAACTTAAAAGAGATATCTATAAAAGAAATGGTTTAGAAGTCTAAACATCACATCTTTTCATTTCATCAATAGTAGGATCATTATCGACTGTAAATTTCGTAAGGAAAAAGAAACATATAAAAGTTTAGATGCATGAGGGGTCTATGATTGTCGATACGAAAAGCCATTATGTGTTAGTAATCATTTCTAAAAATCAATGTGCGAGTTATTAATGCGAATACTAGATTTGAAATATGATGTGAAAACCAAAAAAAAAAAGATTACAGACTTAAAAAGTTTCGAACTGATGTTAACGCTGGATTGTGTAGGCTTGTAATTTTCTACCTTCTCTACTCCTACAACTTTTTGGGCTTTATTGGGCTAAATGGTAAAGTTTTCTGTTTTGTATTGGTACAACTAAATTTATGTAAGGCTTCAATTGGGCCGTCACATTTTCAAATTTAGGCCTGGACAAAATAAGGCCTAAATCTAATTATTAAGAGACAATCTTCCGGTTTTAAAGAGGCCTGATTTGTGTATTTTCTTCCTCTCGGCTCTCGTGCTAAACAAGAAAGGTTCTCTCTCTCTCTCTCCCTCTATCTCGATTTTTCTCCCGCAGAAGGTACGAGTTGCCTCTGGTCGGTGCATTCGTTGCTAGGGTTTTTCTTCGCTTTCGCGTTTCGTTTAAATTTGTGATATTCTTTGTTTCTCGTCCAGGTTTATAGAAGGAATTTCAGCTTTCTTTCTTACAAAAAAAAATGGCGACGGAAGCGAAGACTGCGGCGAAGGAGAATCCATTGGTCGATCTGTTCGAAGATGATGATGAGTTTGAGGAGTTTGAAATCGATCAAGGTTCGATTTTTGTTATCTTACGATCTTCTGAGGGTTCTTTTATTTACGATCTGATTTGGGATGGGAACTAATTAGTGTTTGTTGGAAGATTGACAGTACTGTAGTTGCTTATTCAACAATATGCCTGTGAATTGAACCGAATTGCTTGTTGCACTTAGACATACTGTGGATTATACCAATTCTTTATTACAATTCAAGATATTTTAGTTATTTCAATGCAACTTTAGTACTGAAATATAGACTACTTGTATATTTTCCTTCATCTTGTGTTGTGAAGGAATAGATCTGTACCTGATTTTGATTTGTGAATTCTCTTAATTTAGTACAAATCTTTACTTATTCACAAAGTGGATAAAGAGAAATTTATATCTCCATTCTAGTAAATTTAAGACTGCTATGTCAGTTCTCAGGTCATTGGTAAGTCTTAACCATTGCCATGTCAGTTATAACCTGAAGTGCTGATGTATACCTGCATTTTGGTAGAAATCAAGCAATCAACCATTGCCATGTAAAAAGTAACTATATTCGTTTCGTGTTTTTAATTTTTCCATTGGGCGCCAGTGCTTTGCTCTTATCCACTTAGATAACCAATCTTTAAGTCCCTTCAATATGTGAAAGGAATTGGTTTGTTGATTTTATTTTTGTTGAATATACAGAGTGGGATGACAAAGAAGGGAAAGAAGCTCTTCAGCAGTGGGAGGATGACTGGGACGACGACGATGTCAACGATGATTTCTCTCTCCAGTTGAGGAAGGAACTGGAGAGCAAATCTGAGAAGAGTTCTTAGAGCTAGTGTTAGTACTTGTACTCTCTGTAATTCGATTTGACAATTACTGAACTCTGTCGCATGATGCCTTGTATGATTTGAGCTTCAATTTTAAGATGTTGTGGGATTAAGGCATCGTGTCTCTCTTCCTGCTTGTCTGTAACATCTTCTGAAAGTTTGAATAGGATTGTGTTTTAAGTTGCTGTGGTGGCCAAAACTCTTTTCAATACAGGCTTTGCATGGTACAATATTTTATTTGCTTCATTACTTTGTAGATTCTGTCCTGACGTTCTTTTTAGGTAGTGGAGCAAAAGGTTCGTGATTTCTAACAACTGGTTGTGGTATTGATCCTATGAAAAAACAGTAATTTGCAATTAGGCAGTACTGTGATATTAAATTTTTTTTATTAGTAGAGCAAGATTTCAGAACTAATGGTGTTATTTCTGAAAATCATTTAGGTGGAAATCATATAAGGGAAAAAATTGTCAAAGGTTTTGCTGCCCATACTTCTATCACAACAAAATACCTCCAGAGAGATAGTAACTAGATGGAGTATTATATTCATGACTAATAAATTAATATATGTACATATCAACTATTCGTGTGTTATGTTATCACGTTTTATGTCTTTTTCTTATTATTATTATTTAATTTTGGCTCTTTTAATTAGAGCCTGAATTTGATACATAATCTTATTAAGATGCCGAAGTTCCTTTTTCAGCAAATGGGACTTGGAACCCGTGATCAATGTAGTACGTGACAGTTTCAGTAATTATCGGTGTTGTGTTGAACATTATGTTCTGTTTTATGCTGAAATTGTTCATGGTTTTTACGAACATTGTCGGTACCCAAGTCGGGAGAGAGAGCATCTAATTAGCTCACTGCCGTATACCCAAGTCAGGAGAGAGATCAGCTACGTTGGTTACACACAACTACCGGCAACTTCACAACACCTTCGTAATACAAATTTCTGGTATGCACGCTGCAAATCAGAACTGATATCAGGCACATATGGAAAATCAAGGCACTGTCACGTGTTTTAATATTCACATGGTTTATGTTAAGAAACAAGACTCACAAAATTGACAGTTTGATAGAACGAGGTTTGCAAATTCCAAATATGGGTCAAATGTGCAAGAGGAATCATGAATCGGTGCAGCATTTTCAGTGACTGTCTCATTGCGCAGCAAATCAGGAAATATATAATGGATATTACTTCTATTGAGAAAGGAGATTGCCCACAATTTCACCAACACAACTCTGATATGTTACTAAGATCAGAAAATTTGCACACTAACCAGAGACACATGGAGATCGTTACGACTTCGTATTGTGGAGAGAACGTTGTAGGTGGATTTTTTGCTGAGAAAACACAAAGTGAACAGACATTGTGAGAGAAATTTTCAAAGAATACAAGGACTGGTTCGTAACTTAGCCATGACAATATTCTTATTCTGATACATATACTTGCATCCTGTTTGATCTGTTTTTCACCTTTCTATTTTGCAGCCGATTTGATCTGTTTTTCACCTTTTTTATTTTTGTTCCATTTACTCTACTTCTATTTACTTTTGTAACAGACCTTGCAAGATCACAGGATCTTTTTTAATGAAATTTTAGTGCAAGACTCATCTTTTTCTCAAAAAAAAAAAAAAAAAAATTCTGGACATGTTCGAAACTTTGTATCGACTGCAGATCATTTGTTTCTGGACATTTGTTCAAACATAAATCTATAAAACTTTGTATCAACTCAAACTAGATCACACGATCAAATGTGGAAAGAAACAAATGTCTAGGTTAACAACTTGATACCATACTGTAATTGTGCGAGGTGGAGAATTTATGAATAGCAAACTAGGAAAGAGATGTGAGATGCTATTCTTGCTACTTGTCAATGACATAATTGTTCCAAGTTTCTCCCTTAACTCATGTTTACTTCTTAATTTATACATTACCTAAAAACGGGGTTCAGCTTTCTAATTTTCGATAAGACAACAATACTTATAGCCAATTAGATGTATTTTGACAAATGAACGAAGAAATAACAGCTGCTGCACCGCAGTCTCTCTTCCTATCTTTCTAATAGATTGTCAATTTAAGAACACTTGAGCCTGTATTGTGAGGTACTTTTTTTTGAACCAATTCTCCTTTCTTTTTGTTCTGAAAATTTCAAAATAGCTTTCACTATTTTTCTCCTAAGCTGTTTAATTGAAGAATCAATACAAGGCTTCAAGAACTGGTCACATTTGGAGGTAGTACTTTGTTATTTGGTTTACACGTATGGTCTTTAAAGGTCAAACTTTGCATGCAAAAGGGCCTTTAAAAGGCTTCAAGAACTGGTACGTCTTGATAGACGTCTCCCTATCCCCAAAGTAAAATTACTATGGAGGAACAAATGATCCACAGTTTCCATAAGTTGTCACTTTGTTTTATTGGCAGTTACTGGTCCAAGAAAATTTGGGCGTGCTCCACTATTTGTAATACTTCAACCAATATTTAGCTGATTTCTCAGAAATATTGTTGAAGAAGAATATTGAAGAAGGTGAGCAATTGTTGATCTGATGATTCGTAAGGATGGGCTTAATTTTTTATCAGTTAGGTTTATTGAGTTTACCCAGACAAATAGCAAGGAAATATTATTAATATCATTTTACATCAGAATTTCACAAGCAATATATTTATGCTAAATTGCCGACAAATTTAACCTCGGTAATTTATTTTAACAAGATTAACAACCAAAATGTGAAGCTTAATTGAAATTCTGTTTTTTAAGCAGTTATTCCAACACTTGCACCTTTGTTGGGTATGAAAGATAGTTATGAGGTATCACCTGTGAATTCAGGGGAGTAAAGAGCGGAGCTACATGTTTTATCATCATAAGTTTTGGTTGGCTTCGATAGATATGAGATTCTCTGAGTTTGCACTTTGCCATCCCCATGAGGATGAAAAGATATCTTATGTTCAAGCATTGGATGGGATAATTAGACAAAAAGGTTAGTTAGGCGAATAAGTGTTCGCTAAAAGATGATAATATTTTGGAAATGAAATCTTACTTGTATGTTTTTTATTACTATATGATGCTAATTGATTTTAATTTGTTTTGCCTTTTTAGATGATATGAATTAATGAATGTTTACTTGAAGAAATTGAGTAACCTCTATGTTGAAAGGTTTCAACAGGAGATTGTTGACGTAGAGAGGCATTTTAGAAATATAAAAGGATGGATTTTGAAAATATGCTTGATAGACTGGTATGATGATGCCGAACAACATATGCTGATGACTTCAAACAGCTCAATGTTTTATACAATTAATAAAACATCACGTAAATGGAAGCAGTTTGGATGGGATGCTGTTCATGCTTCGACTCTTTTGATCTTTTCAGACACGGTAAGCTTTTCAAGTTTTAATTTATTGTGTGAAGTTGAACGTTGGGATATGTTTTTGAGTTGCTCCTTGTTATTGATCTTCTATCCATACCTAATTTCTTTCTGAATATATCTGAATTATACATTTTTTTAATAAGCTCCCATCAATTCCATGAGTTACCAGTTTTACAAATTGTACTTGTAACAATGCTCTCCAAACTGCCTTAATAAAGATTAAGTGTTACAACAATCCAAATAATTTTGGGTACACCTCTGGTTGAGCATTTCTTGGATTTCGTTCACACAAAGGGCTCTTTTGTATGTTTTTTTAAAACGAGTAGTAATAACCAAAACAAGTGATTAACATTTATTATCTAGTAAAATATAAAAAATGATTATTCACATCAAGAAATGGCTCAGTATATACTTGATTAGAATAATAAAGTAGTGCTTTGAAGTTTCAGGTTCTTCGGTTGGAAGTGTGCTTCAAGACCAACCTCTATTGCGGAACCCACAGAAACCTGGTATATACATGCGACTTAATATTTTTTTATATACATGCTACTTTAATATTTTTTCATCATATACATAAACAGAGAAGATCTAATGCATCAACTGACTATTTAGAAGACTCTAGTAGCAGCAGCAGCATGAACAAAGAACAGGAGTATATATTAAAAGGAAAAAGATCCAAGACGCAAATGACTTGATTTTAGACGAAATTGTTGATGATCTTAAACGCATTGGAGCTTCAAAGTTCAAACATGAAACTAGACGAAGAAGAGGTGGCACTTATGCAGAACAATTGGGGAAGCGTGACATCATCTACACACTTTTTTGTTAGTGCAATTGCATAGGAGCAGAGACGATATGTGATACAACACTGCAAGTCATTTGATCGAAAGTACATCATGCCATCATCAGATTTTTTTGTATTTAATTAAATCATCTCTATTTGAGGCAATTAGTTCAGAGTTTCAACCTCCGCTCAGCCACCAGACATAATATGCCACAATGCTGGTTTTGGTTGCTATTCATGATAATTCAAATGGGTTATTAAAAAATGGAAAATTTTCATAGAGGGCCTAGCAGTAATAAATTTCAACAGATAGGGCCGGAGGCACCCTAATAATTGCACAGAGGGCCAAGGGCGCGACTAATAGTCTCGCCCCTAAGTTTTTTGATTTTTTTTTGCTGAATTCAAAGTCGTTTGCAGTGCATTAACAATTTGTGGGCCCTACAAGTCAGGGGCGCGACTAATACACGCGCCCCTGACATTCTGGACTTTTTTTTTTTCTATTTATACACATTTTATTAAATATATTAAAATAGTAATTTTAAAATGCACTTATTATATTTATTATTAATAGATGTGATAATATATTAAATATAAATATTATATATTTAATACAAGTAATGATATATTTAATTAAGTAATAATATATTTAATATAAGTAATGATAAATTTCATATAAGCAATGATATATTTAATATCAGTAATAATATATTTAATAGAATTAATAAATAGAAGAACTAATATATTAAAAATATTATTGCATTAATAAATATTAAATATATTAAATATATTAAACTTAGTTATTAAATTAATAAATATATTAAAAATATTATTACATTATTAAATATATTAAAAATATTATTAAACATAGCTGAAGAACTAATATATTAAAAATATTATTACATTAATAAATATATTATTACAAATAAGTAGTAATTAAATATAATTATTATAAGTAGTAATAAATATTTAAATATTTTGTGAAATTATTTATTAAAATATTATTTATAAATAGAAGTAATAACGGTATTTATAATATATGGAATATAGTTATTATAAATAGAGGTAATAAAATATTAAAGTGTTTTTTTATTAAAAAATTGGAAAACTTACAACCCTATTAATAACAAAAATGTTTTACACTTTACAAGAAATACAAATGGTCCAGTGGCAAGGGGGGTTTGGTTGGAGGCGCTGGGTTGAGTGAGGGCATGGGTTCGAACCCCCCTGCTGGCCATTTTTGTGAATTAAAATAGGGGCGCATGTATTAGTCGCGCCCCTATGGTTACACACAGCTGAAATCTCGCATCCAGAGAGCTGTTTTTAGTTAATTCGTTAGGGGTGCATGTATTAGTCGCGCCCCTAAGGTGTGCTGCCATAAAACCCTTTCCCTTCCCTTTATTTCTTATTTCTTCCCTCAAACCCGCCCCTAACCCTATTTTTCTCTCAATTTCGCCCCCTCTATTCCCTACCTCTACCTCTCCATCTCCTTCATTGTTTTTGGCCAATTCTTCTCTCCCTCTCCTCTCCTTGCTCTCCATAGTTGCTTCATTGATCTCCTTCTTCTCTCCTTGATCTTCATCATCATTTCAAGGTAATTTTAGGTTTTTTTTTTTTTTAATTGTGCCATGGTAGTTGCATGGCAAATAATTGAGTTATTTTGTAGTATTTGTTCATTATTATTGATTGTGGTAGATTATTGGTGATTGATATATACTATTGCCAATATTGTGAGAATTTTTTGGGTTTTTTTGAAAAATTGTGTCATGGTAGTTGCATGGCTAATAATTGAGTTTTTTTTGTAGTATTTGTTGATTATAATTGATTGTAGTAGATTATTGGTGATTGATTTAGATTATTGACAATATTGTGAGGATTTTAGATTATTATTGGTAATTATTGATTATTTGTTGAATATTTGTTGATTATTGGCAATATTGATTGTTGTGTATTGCATGTTCAATTATTGTTGGTTATTAAACATATATTTGTTAATATATGTACCAAGAAATAGTTGATTATTGTTGGTTATTATTGTTTGTACCAAATTGATATAAAATTGATATTGTACCAATTTCGACAAATAAATTAGTACCAAATT
Source organism: Eleocharis quinqueflora (assembly GCA_964058865.1). Classification (NCBI taxonomy): domain Eukaryota; kingdom Viridiplantae; phylum Streptophyta; class Magnoliopsida; order Poales; family Cyperaceae; genus Eleocharis; species Eleocharis quinqueflora. The sequence continues at coordinate 142,205 of CAXKVX010001818.1, forward strand.
GAATATATGTTAATATATGTGTTAATATAGTAATGGCAAGAAACGTGGGTAGAGGTGGTAGAGGCCGAGGCCGAGCCGGAGCGGGGGGTCGCGATGAAGGCGATTTGTCGCCTCCACGTGAGATTCCGTACGTTGGGTCTCTTCTACGAGCTCTGAATCCAACGCATGCATCCGATCGTGCTTATGACGAGATAAATATAGCCATCTTGTTATTTTTTTCAATTGTGTAATTCTAATTTCATTTAAGAAATAACACATTTTTATGAAATGTAGCCAACGTTCGTCATGGAGACAAAGGCCGGGTCTATGTCGTTCACGTACGACAACCAAATTGCCCCAATTCTCGAGCGATTTAATCTGAACCATCTCGCTCGATTGGGAACCATCAAGGTAGACCGTGACCTAATAACTGCGGTTGTTGAGAGATGGAGACCGGAAACACATTCCTTCCATTTTCCAACGAGTGAGATGTCGATCACAATGGAAGATGTGTTGATGTTATGGGGTTTACCGTTGGACGGGCTACCCGTGACAGGCGATGTGGATCAAGATTGGGAGGAGGACGTCATGGAGTTGTTTGGGCGAGTTGAGTGGCAAACCTTTAGGAGGCCGCCGGGTCATTTCCACATGCGACAAGATTGGTTGCGTGAACCTTGGCAGCCACAAAGAGAAGGCCCCGGTGATAGACGGCACTTGAAGGCAAGATTACCTCCCAATGCCCCACCCGAGGAGATCGACATGTATGCACGAGCATACATGTTGGACCTCTTATCCACTGTTATGTTTCCGGACTAGTCCGGTTACATACAAACGATGTTCATTCAGTTCTTAAGAAACATTCATGATCCACCGAGGTATAGTTGGGGCTCGGCGGTGCTAGCACGTTTGTATCGTGCTTTATGCGATGCATCAGACAGGAGGAACAAGCAAATTGGGGGTCCTTTGATGTTACTGCAGATGTGGGTGTAGACGAGGCTCCCGATTGGGCATCCGAGAGCGAAGGATTTGCCCGGTGACATGCCATACGGGGTGAGATGGATGGGCCCGACGCACAACTACGAGGATGAGCCGCATAGGAGTATCACTCTCTACAGGTACTTTCTGACTATTTTAACCATCTTAAATTTTCGTAATAACTGTATATTCTAACATTATTGAAAATTATATAGGTGGCGACTCGAGCATCTCGATGAGAATGGTCCAGAATGGTGGCCCTACGATGAAGATGTGGTGGCTATGTTGCCCCCAATATGTAATGATCAAGATCATATGAGTCTTTTTCATTATCGGGGGCCAATTATATTTTTCTGAATTGTCGAGTGGCACGATCCTGCTAGAGTCGCGCGGCAATTATCATTCCAAGTCCAAGTGCCGCCTCCATTGCCACCTCCTGATTGCAAGCGCCTTCATAAGGTATGCCACAATAAAAAATCTGAGGGGCGTGATTGGGAGATTTATCACGAGGGGTACATTCAAACTTGGGGGAATCGGTTGGCCAATACAATTGATATGGGGAACAGTTTCATGAATGGCCCTTGGGACCATTACTTGGCATGGTTCAACCGGGAAGGCGTGCGCACCGTCTACTGGAGAGGTACAACCGCAACAAATGCCTTCAACCCGATAGCACATCAAGGGCGTGGAGTTGAGCGAACCTTCAACATGCAAGGCAAAGTTGTGCAACGAACGGTAAATTCATTGCCTTTTTCCTTCAATTTAAACTTTAAAAAACATAAAGTACTAACTAAATTGTTTAATTAGGTGCTTCGCAACTTAACACTCGCTAGGGAAGCGATTGGTGTGATAGCACAAAGCGCCAACAGTGTCTTCAAGACTTTCGCGAGAAAGGTTCTTCGAACTTGTCGCGGAAACATCGAAGACGTCGACCAAGGAGTTGTCTTCCGCAACCTGATGTTGGAGCATGGCTTAAGGGATGAGGACTTGAAGCCATCCATAGCCGAGGGGTTGCACGTCCAGCCGGAGCACTACGACTGGTTGGGTCAGTTGGTGGGTGGCGAGCAAGCGAGTCAGATGCCCGAGGCGCCGCTCTTTCACCCTCCTTACTCACATCTATCACAGGGCGGAGTATGGGAACCCGGCCAAGGATCCGGAGCCGCCCAACCGGAACCAAATGTTGAGCGTACAATAGAGGACGAGGTGGAGCGTGCAGCCGAGTACGTGTTTGGATCTTCGAGCCAAGCACGCAACCCTGATGATGAAGACGAGGACATCATTCCTTTACGGCGCACTACTAGGACGGCTCGAGCGCCTAGTGCTTATACCCCTTCCGCTTATGATACACGTGGCCGCGGTCGGGGTAGGGGGGTTGATATTATTTAGATCGATGCATGTTTGATGTATGTTTTTATGTTTGTGCTATTTTGAGACTTGTTATGTTGAAAACTTGTTTGATTGTTTAATAACTTGTTTAATAACTTTTTATGTTGCTTTAATTACTTTTTATGTTGCTTGTTTAATTATATCGATGTTTAAAACTTGTTATGTGCCTTGTAATGCATTTTGGAAAAAGAAAAGTAAACAAAAAAATCTTGTTTCAAACTTAAAGAATGACCAAAAAAATTTCAAACTTGTTTAATTGCCTTGTAATACATTTAGGAAAATGAAAATTAAACAAGAAACAAGCTAACAGAAGGAGTTGTCTTGTTTCAAACTTGTTTAATTGCCTTGTAATTTTGAGTGTTAAGATAGGGGCGCGATTAATACATGCGCCTCTAAGTGCTGAAAACAAAAACAGCTCTCTGTATGTTCTCTGGATTGTTTCAGCACTTAGGGGCGCGATTAATACATGCGCCCCTAAGTAAATACGAAAAAATGGTAGGGAGGGGGGTTCGAACCCATGCCCTCACACAAACTCAGCGCCTCTATTCAAACCCCCTATCACTGGACCATTTGTATTTCTCGAAATAGTTGTAACTTCCTTGGTATTAATAGCTATAAACCTTTCCACTTATAATAAAAAACACTTCAATCTATTATTATTTCTATTTTTAATAATTACTAACTATACCTTTATAATAATTAAGTTTAATATATTTAAAAACTCCTATTTATTACTTCTAATATTTTTATTTCTAATAATATATTTATTAATGTAATAATATATATAATATATTAAACAATATATTTATTAATGTAATAATATATTTATTAATGTAATAATATATTTAATATATTTAATATATTTAATAATATATTTATTAATGTAATAATATTTTTAATATATTTAATAATGTAATATTATTTATAATGTATTTAATAATTTAATAACTAAGTTTAATATATTTAATATTTTTAATATATAATAATGTAATAATTCATATATAATATTATTTTAAATATATTATTACTTATACATAATAAATATATTATTACTTATTCAATATAAATATATCATTACTTGTATTAAATATATAATATTTATATTTAATATATTATCACATCTATTAATAATAAATATAATAAGTGCATTTTAAAATTACTATTTTAATATATTTAATAAAATGTGTATAAATAGAAAAAAATGCCCAGAATGTCAGGAGCGCATGTATTAGTCGCGCCCCTGACTTGTAGGGCCCACAGATCGTTAATGCACTGCAAACGGCCTTGAATTCAGCAAAAAAAAATCAAAAAACTTAGGGGCGGGACTATTAGTCGCGCCCTTGGCCCTCTGTGCAATTATTAGGGTGCCTCCGGCCCTATCTGTTGAAATTTATTGCTGCTAGGCCCTCTATGAAAATTTTCCTTAAAAAATTGATAATTCAAATGGAGCTATTTTTAGTTACTTTTCAAATAATATTTGTCCATGAAAACTCATCTTGTGTAGTTGTGTATGCATCTTTTCAGTTGGTATGCTCGGGTTGCCAACAACAAAGATGAAGGAAACTATTTATCCGATGAAAGCTTCGATTAAACTAAACACTTTGCTAGAAGACAGTATAGATCTCGCACCAGTCTTAGAGGCTTACAAAAAAAAGGTCTGGTTGAATAGCTGAGAAGCTCTTGCTGCCGTCCCTCGTCCCTCCGGTGAAGTAAAAAAGTATGTACGAAAGCAGTGTGAAATTTTGTGGTAGCTATTTGTTGTAGTGTGGATATGTATGAAGTGTTAAATAAAAAAAATGTAGGAAGTTTCTGTTTCTAGAATGGAGTTCATTCCCTCCAACCACTGATGTGATCTTGAGTTGTTAGCTTATTAAGATCTGTTCTGTTGGAGTTGCTGAGATGTCATAAATGATCAATCTCACCTGTTATCACTCAAGAGAGGTTCATCTCTCTTCTTTCCTGGAAAGAAGCTTTAATTATAGGGCAAAAAAGAATTTTTTTTCCTTTTTGTTTTCTTTGAATGCCTGACAGAAGCTGTCAGGTTAGTATTACATCCTCAACAACAAAATTACAACTTGCCCTTCATAACCTACATCACAGCTCGCATACCTCTAATTACTCCTAGTTCATTACTTCTAACATCAACAGCACACATCTGCTAAGTCACCTTCCTATCTCTATGCCTTTCAACATTTGTCTTCATCCTAATTTAGACTCCCCATTAGCTCCTTTGCTCGAGGCAGACTTCTATCAGCAGAATTGATTCCAGAGTTGGACATCTTGTATAATCCTCTGCACTAATTGAGCCGGAGATTGAGTTACTTCGTTGTCTCGAAATATTCTCGCATTTCTCAGTTTCCATAGTGCCCATGTGGCCGCCAAGAAAAGTGGTTCCCATTTCTTTCGTTTCGTAGGTATGTGTTTTAGCTCCGAGCGTGTTCTGTGAATAATAAGGTGTATTGAATCTGCTGGCACTACGAAACGCATCTGAAACGCCAATTGTAAGTTGAACCAGACTTCAACTGAGAAGGGGCATAGGAAAAAAAGGTGTAGAGCCGATTCCGAGGGGCAGTTCCTGCATAGGACGCACATTGGATTGCAGTGAATTTTCCTTCTCAGCATCACATCGTGAGTTAGTAAACGTTCCTGCATTAGCATACACGCGAAGAACTTAACTGCTGGTGGTACCTTTGTTTGCCAAATCCAGTGCCAATGTGTAGGAATCCGTGCCGTCCCTGCAACAGTTTTGTAAAAGGAGTTAGCAGAAAAAGAACCCGATGATTCCCAGCGCCATTGTAGCGTGTCAGGGTCATGTGTGAAGGTGTGGTTTTCAATGTAGTGCATGGCAGTAGAAGCAACCAATGTGCGGGGGTGTGGTAGCAGGGAATTTGAAATTGGAAGGGCATCTCGGAGTGATAGTCTGGGTAGTGGGGTTTTGTCCTGTCTGGTGAATGATGTCAACAGGGGCTGTGCTGCCCACGAGTCGAACCAGAAGGAAATTGATCCTCCGTTACCAATTTTCCATCGGGTACTCCAGCGAAAGCAAGTAAGAATCGTTTGCAGTGATTTCCAGAAAAAAGATCCGAGTTTTTTCCAGAAGTTAGGTCCCTGATTGTATGTCCCGATGCAATACAGAGCGTGAGCTACCGCTGACCACAAGGAATCGGGTGCTGTGTATGCCTTCCACCAACATCTTAGCAACAGAGCTGTGTTGTGAAGATTGAGATCCTTGATACCAAGACCTCCGAATTTCTTCGGCAAACAAACTGTTTCCCAATTCAAGAGATGTACTCCTGACTTTAGTCTTTCATTATGCATCCAAAGAAAATCTCTTCTGATACGGTCTAATCTCAGAATGACCCACTTTGGTAATTTGAAACACCCCATGTAATACACCGGGATCGAGGAGAGGACCGAGTTGATGAGCTGTAGCTTGCCCGCTCTAGAGATGAGCTTGCCCTTCCAACCTTGCAACCTCTTTTCGACTTTCTCAATTAGGGGGAGGTAATCCCTCCGAGTTGGCCTTGTGATGGACAAAGGCATCCCCAGGTATGTGCATGGTAAGTTTCCTTGCGGACATGAGAGGATTGCACGTGCTCGCTGCGTTTCTTCGTTTGTTAGATTAAATGGGATGAAGCAACTCTTTTGATAATTGATTGTGAGACCCGAGATGTCAGAAAACACCCTGAGAATTGTTTTTACTGTAACCAAAGTGATCTCACTAGCATTCATGATTATTGCCGTGTCGTCTGCATATTGAAGGGTAAAGACCGAACATGGCAATTTTGGAGAGAGGTGAAAAGGTAGAATTTCTTCTATGCTGCCCAACAGACGTTGCAACACATCAACTCCTAGAATAAACAACATCGGCGAGAGGGGATCACCCTGGCGTAATCCTCTCTTGTGTGTGATGTATTCCGAAGGAATGCCGTTGATCACTGTCCTTGAAGATGAAGTGTTCAGCAGATGAGTCACCCAATTAATCCACTGTTCTGGAAAACCCCTGGCGCGCATGATTCGCTGCAAGTAGGACCAATCAATAGAATCAAAAGCCTTGGTGAAATCGAGCTTAAGGAAAATGGCCGGCCTGTGAGAGCTTGAGATGTTGTGCAGAATCTCTCTGGTTGCCATGAAATTATCACCAATGTGCCTTCCTCTGACGAAAGCCGTCTGATTCTTGTGAATAAGGGATGGGAGCTTGTATCTGAGTCTGTTGGATAGGATTTTGCAAACCAGTTTGGGGAATATGCTGATTATGCTAATTGGACGGTAATCTGAGGCATTAGTCGGATTATGCTTCTTAGGGATCATAATAACATTTGCTCTGTTCAAGGACCTTAGTTCCAGTTCATTCCTGCAAAAAGCCGCCATCATTGTGGTTACTGCTGGCTTGCAGGTTTCCCAAAATTTCTGTACGAATTCCGCTGGTATACCATCGGGTCCTGACGCCTTGTTGGTCGCAAGTTGTTTTACTGCTGCCGTGAGCTCACTGTCAGAGAATGACTCCCCTAATTCCGTAAGATCGATCTGTGTTTCCGTGCTTTGGTATACTGCTTGAGGATTGAAAGTCGTGCAGTTAAGTTGTGTACCTAGCATATCTCGCAAGTGGTTTAGAAAGACCTGCCTGATTGTAGGTTCATCCGTGAGAGACTCATGGTTGTGCTGCAAGGTTGTGACCGTGTTTTTTCGACGCCTTGAGGAAGCAAAGGCGTGAAAGAATCTCGTATTTTTATCGCCTTCCCTTAGCCACTTACATCTAGACCGTTGTTTCCATTTAATCTCCTCTAGAGTTGCTAGATGGAACGCACGTTCTCTTATCATAATCCGAAGTCGGAACTCGTGAGGTGCCAGAAACCTCTTTTCTTCAATTCTATCAAAGAATAATATGGAGTCTTTACAAAACCTGAGTTGTGTCTCGAAGTGTTGGCTGTTTGTCCTATGCCAGCTTCGGAGAGAATTGTGAATCGATTGGAGGTTACTATTGTACAGGGCAGGCAGACCTCGAGAAGGAGTATGCTGAAAGTGCTTGCTCCATGTGGAGTTTACTAAGTGTTGTACCGCCCCGTGCCTAAACCAAAATAGTTCCATCCGGTTAGGAGTTGGTGTGCTTTGGTGTTGTCTACAATGCAGGATTAAGGGAACGTGGTCCGAGACCAACATTTCCATTGCCTGAAGGGATATTGAGGAGAACGCATGTAGCCAATGAGTGGAAATGAACACCCTGTCGAGCTTTGAAAGAGTAGGCTCAGGTCTCTTGTTTGACCAGGTGAAGTTTCTGTTGCCAAGGGGTATGTCGGCAAGGCCTGTGGCTCGAATAAAATCATTGAAACTGCTCATTAAATCAAAACCCCTGTCTAAGCCTGATCGATCGGTCATCCAACGAACGAGATTAAAGTCACCGCCTAGAATCCACGGAGTGTTAATTAAGGCCGCCAGTTCATGCAGTTCTTGAATAAATGCAATCTTGTTGGTGTCAACAGAAGGACCGTAAACAGTGGTGACTGTGAAAATCTGGCCTGTGGAATTCGCTTTTAGTATCGCTGTACAAGTATGCTTCGTAGCCCAAGAGTTTATCAGTGAGTACGCCTTCTTCCACGCTATGCAGCAACCTCCTGCAGTGTTGTTAGCTTGCAAATAAACCACATTAAGGTCATAATACGATGGTAAGGTGCGCATCAAATAGGTGAAATTAACTACATTCCACTTTGTTTCTTGAATACAACAGACATCTACTCTGGCTTCCCTAATCACATTCCTGACCACTACGCACTTGCTAGCATCTCCTAGCCCTCTAGTGTTCCACGACATTAATTTGAAATTCTTAAGAAACATAAAGTGATTAATACAGCTGATGTGCACTTCGAAGAAAACAACCGTAACTTAGTCCTACTGTTCTGGCTCTGAGAGCTCATCCTCGGTGTCAGGGTCGATTCTTGTCATGGTGCCCATGATTTCAAGGTAACCTTCTTGTTGCACATGTTCTGGCTGGTCACGGTTTGCGGAATCCATTTCAAGCACTTTGCTGAAAGGACCTTCCTCTGTCATCGGGGTATCTTTGATTGCCTCGGCCTGCTGAAGGGGTTGATGGGATCTGGCCTCATTATCCTGATCTATGGCCCGACAAATTTCTTCTGTCGACAGGCCACATCTGCTGGCGATTGCAGCACAATGCTCACGGGCCACCTCTACCTGAAAGAATTTCTCAGGATGTTCAATGAGTTTAACTACCTGCTGGGCCTCCTTTTCTGGGCCTTGGGCCCGTGGTTCAAAGGTGCTGGTTCCTAGCCCTTTTTTCCTCACCCTTCGAACTGTTGTCCTTATCTGCGCCAGAGTTTGGTGCTTATCTGATGGTGGGGTTTCCGAGGCTGCTTCAACGGTTCCAACGGCTGCACTGTTCCCAACATGCTTTTCCCTAACGGAAGCTAGCGCATTGTCTCCTGTGTCTTTTTGAGGTACAGACTCCAACACTGGATTAGTTACCATCCTAGGTAACCGACCCATATCCCGAGGGCTGTTGTCCATCGGTTCCCCAAGTGGTTGTATACCCGAGGCATGTATAGGGCTCAGAGAGATAGGACGTTTTCCTGGGTTGCGTGACAGCAAAACCAAAGGTGCGCGATCTTCTGTGGCAGGGGCGTTGTTTAGTATGTCAGGAATAAGCATGGAAGGGTTAGAGCTATACACCGCTGGGATTGAATTTTGCACAGAAGAACCAACTATCATGAGGTCAGGTGTTGTGTTGTGATGTGTGTCTGCAGGGTGTTTCTGTGTCCCTCCATCCGTGGCCTTTGGCGTTGCCATCTCCATAGCCCTAATGGAGTTCCAGGTGATCTGGCCTTGGGAGTTATGCTGGAGGAGGAAGGAACGGATTTCTGGTGGTAGCGAGGCCGGGTCCACTCCTTGGATTATCTCCCTCAGAGCCTTCTTGGAGACCAGTACAGAATCTGAATCATCCGAATCGGAGCTAGTGGTAGCCGGGTGATAAGATTTTTGGCTGCCCAATGGCTTGTAGTATTTCGTTGGTGCCGGCGGAAGGTCTGGCGGCATGTAAATCGGTCTGTGCGTCCATTTCAGTGGGGTAACTCGGACAGGGTATTCTAATCCTCCAATTATCACTGCCACCGATTTAGCAATTCTGGATAGGTCAGTAGTTGCTATTACCACCTGCCATGAAATGAGACAACTATCATGTTCATTGGAGAGAGATCCCAGGTAGGTACCCATGCTACTAACCATAGTGCGAACCTCACGTTCTCTCCACAGATTCGGTGGGATGCCATCCAGCCGAAGGAGAACTTTGAACGAGGGTATGGTTATAGAGGAGTCGTCGTGGGGTGAGAATTCCTGAAATGAGAGACCTCGGTCCCATAATTCAGCAGGCACGCTTTTGATGAATGTTGCTGGAGCTAGTCCCACCGGTAGTTCAATTAAGTGCCTTTTCCAAGAGAGGCTTGCTATTGCCACCTCATGGGGGAGCAACAGACCCGAGGTTGCTGCTATCTGCGCCACCTCTTCGATGGCATAGTGTTTATCATCATCTGTGTGCATCACCACCGTGTTGGTCATCAACCTCTTGAGCTCTTGTTCATAGATTTCATCCCTGTCGATGAAACACATGATCTTGTCGGGTCTACCTTCAGGCATTGTCACCTCCTGGCCTGTTATGGTTCCCTGAAGCAGTTCATCAAAAGCAGGCTCTGTTGCCTTGTTGACGCGTCTTACTAGTGGTTTCGGTGCAGGTAGGGGGGTCCCTTGCATGAGCAGAGAACATTTGGTGCCAACGTGGCCATTCCCCCAGCATTTGCCGCACTTAGCTTCATTTCGACATTCTGCCTTGGAATGTCCCCTTCGGCAGCATTTGAAGCATCTGCCCCTCCATTCGACAAAAGCAGGGGATGGAGGGAATCTTAGTTGTGTTGGACTATGAGGGGATATGTAGTAATGGCTTGGGGGCGGTGTAACTGGGGAGGCGGGTTGGGCAGAGGTGGGGGTAGTAGGGAGGAAGTTGCGCTTGAGAATGTCGGCATAGGTTGGAGAGGAGAAAGGTTTGTAGGGTTTGGGGGCTCTAGGTGGGGATGCCGGGAAGGGCGTGTCCGGCAGCGAGGCGGCTCTCCTCTTACGACTTTGAACGGTTCTCCATTCGCTCGTCATTCTTTTTCTCTTCCTTTTTGTTTTCAAATGATGCAACTTCACCTACATGATTTCAGTGGAAACCTTCGCACACAACCATAATATCGAGCTCCAGTTGTGTTCTTTACTTTTTCGATTTATGTAACTAGAGAGAGAATATGCCTTTTTCTTTGTACTGTCAATTATGCTGACACACCTGCATGCTGTGCTCAAGGCAAATACCACTGGGACCAGGAATACTGTACAAAGTCGTCACTGTTACAAGCTAAACAAAATCATTTCCTCTGCACTATAACTTTATTTTGTATAGACCATGAATAATACAAATTAAACAATGGAACAGCACTACATTCTCTTTTCTTTTGGAAAGCATGACGGCAGCCGCAGGGGTGATGGCATCTCTTTCTCCCTCTCTCAAACTCCAAAATTACCCAACTGCAAAAAGATTAAAAAGAAGAAAAAAACTATACTGACTTGTCTGAAAGAAGCACTAAAAACACACGTGTGATCCGTAAAATGACCTATGAAATCAACACGAAAAATCAAGAGACAGAACTCTGAGCCACAGCAGACCCAATTTGAAGCATAATTGGATAAACTGGGCTGAATTCCTTGTCCCCTCTGGCCCGCACCTTCATCTCATAATCATCCAGACTTGCCTTAATTCCTTTCCAAACCTGATCCTCTCTTTGTGAATCCAGCCAGAGTGAATACTGTGTTACTGTCAATTTATTCCTCTGCATTGGCGATTCCAACTCGTCAGGCCCGCGTGAGTACAAGTGGTGAAGTATCACACTTGGAGGTAGGTCTTGCAGGACGGGTGACTGTATGAGCTGGGAAGTTTCTAGAAAGATGATGGGCCGGAAAGCCCTCAAGGCCCGATAAGGTGGGCCCAGCTGCTCAACTGGGAAGAGGTTCTGAACTGCAAGTTCGAGCTCAGCCATGTCACGGGCCATCCTTAGCTTGCCGGCTTCTGACAGGGGTCTTACTAGGGATGCATGTCTGATGAAATAGATGAGGATCTCTGAAGCCATTTCTCTGACAAGTCTGGTGTAAAAAACATATATTAAATGGTGGGAAATGAAAATACAAAAGAAATCATGAGCTATTCAGAAACAAGACAGTTGCATTAAGCATTTGGAGCATGAGCTGCTAAAAAAGGAAATTACAAAATTTTGAGCATTAAATATTCACGATTGATATTTCACCAAAGATTTAATAGATGTTAATTTTTTTTTTGCCCCATAGGATGTATGTTAATATGCTGATAGGATGACATACTCATATATCCTCTATATTCCTTATTGGACAGTAAAAGATGTTTCCCAGGCAGTGGCAGATCTGATTTTAAGGTATTTCCAAAAGTCCCCAGGATTAAAGAACTACTTGCAATATCATGCTTTCCTATACAACAGAACCATTGTCATCATCATACCTGGTGCATATGGTCTCAGAACGAGAGGCTGAAGAAGCTGGTAGTAGCTTTGACAAGAACTCAGTCCTAAAGTGAAGTGTGCATTTCTGGAGCTCCTCCATATAAGGCGAGGCACTATTACCAAAGAGTGCTCCATCATCTGTTGCCTGGCCCCCAAAATCCTGTTTGTGCATTTGAATAATGCATGATTTGAGCCTCTCCAGCATGGCTTCGAACAGACGTCTCACTGAGTTGCATGCCACACTGTAGACCTCATTGAGGGAACGAGAGAGAGTCTTAGAAGCTGAGTCAGGGAGGGTTGACATGGTGGTGAAGATGCGCGAGTGAATCTCTTGTAGGTGTTGGCAGAGAGCAAAGTTCTTTAATTGAGCTGCAGTGACAGGGCCTGTTACTTGACGGGCTTCAGGTCCGGTTGATATCTGCAAACATTAAAAATGAAAAGAGGGAAAGCATAAGCAATTGGTCAATTCAAGAAGCCACATGCATTGTGTAGAAACAAGCTAAACATGGTGTTTGTGCTTAAATCCGAGTAGCAGACCTGACAGAACTCCCTAATGCAAGTTTACATGAATATATTCAGAAACAATGACTATTATCTAATAGATGTTGATCAGAGCACGAATGATTCAGTTGTTTGCTGCATACATAAATAATCAGAATAACCACAACCACTGCACTATGCATATAACATAATTAGAACTGATAACAATAACAACAACAACAACAACAACAAAGCCTTTTTTTCGTAGACTATAAATGAAACTCAATCTGAAATGAAAAATCAAAATAAATAATAATAAATAATTAAATACAATAAATAGTAAAATCGTAGTAAAAATAGAAGTATAATATAGATAATAATAATACTAATACAACAACAACAACAACAAACAAATTCTAAGCAAAAAACGAAGTTCATATTGAATTTCATTTTCATAAAATTGGCTCGCCAAGTCTATCACAACCCTCCTTTTCGGACTTTGGACCGACTATGTAAAACATAGACGAAGTTTTTGACCATTCAGTATTTGTAGGGAGCCCTACACTTCCCCTAAAAAAGAAGTTTATGTTAACTCACTGGCTGTAACACCGAATAAGATCTGGTATGACTTGCAGCATAGTTGCACGATTGCATGGAATAACAATGTGTCTGATACTTGCACTCGCCTATAACCGCTCATTGTCAACTAGGTCTACAGTCTTCTTATCGGCTTTCACAAACCACAATAATAACAACAACAATAATAATAATAAATAATAATAAATTATTCTACAAATCATAAGTTCTAGACTAGCGCCCTAGATCGTTAATCCTAAACGTACAACTATACCACTACTTTTAAATTTTAGTACGTCATGATTCTTGTACGTGAATCGCTGACTTTCATGCACTCTATCCGACGCCAACTCTTTGAAGACATTTCATGTCTTTAAGTCACTTTTACAGTTTCATCCCATATTCCCATGTCAATTCCGGTTGACCCCTATCTCTTCTCGTGTTTTCGACACGATTTAAAGCTCCACTACATACCGGTTCAACAGAAGGCCTACATTAGATATGCCCATACCATCTCAAACAATATTGAACAAATTTCTCTTCAATCAGTGCAACCTCGATCTTGTCACGTATATTGTCATTTCTAATGCAATCCCTTCTTGTATGTCCACATATCAACCGTAACATACGCATCTCTGTCACACTCATTTTTTGTATGTGTTGCCCTATAGTAGTCCAATATTCTGCTCCATACAACATTGCAGGTCTTATCGCTGTCATATAGAACTTACCTTTCAACCTTTGTGGAACTTTTTTGTCACATAGGATGCTAAATTCTTGTCGCCATTTTATTCAACCCGTCCTTATTCTATGGCTAATATCTTCATCAATTTAGCCATCACTCTGTAGCATCGATTCCAAATATGAAAAAGTGTTCCTTCTAAGCACTATTTGTCCATCTAAACTAACATCTCTATCTTCTGATCGAACGCCACTGAACTCACACTTCATATATTCGGTCTTAGTTCTACTAAGTCTAAAACCTTTTGATTCTAAAGTTTTCATCCACAACTCTAGTTTTCTACTGACCCCTACCTTACTTTCATCAATTAGGACCACATCGTCCACAAAGAACATGCACCAAGAGATATCTCCTTGTATATCTTGCGTGATCTCATCGATCACTAAGGCAAAGATGTAAAAGCTCAAAGCTGACCCTTGATGTAATCCTATCTTAATGAGAAAGTCATCAGTGTCGCCATCACATGCTCTGACACTAGTCACAACGTTATCGTACATATTCTTAATAAGGTTGACGTACTTTATTGGAACTTTCTTCTTTTCAAGTACCCATCACGTGACCTTCCTTGATACTTTTTCATACGCACTTTCCAGGTCTATGAATATCATGTGCATATCCTTCTTCTGCTCTATATATTTCTTCATCAGTAGTTTTGTCAATAAACTCGCCTCCATAATCAATCGTCCGAGTATAAAACCAAATTGGTTTTTCGTAATGCTTGTCACCTTTCTTAAACGATGCTCAATCACTCTCCCAGAGCTTCATTGTACGGCCCATAAGCTTGATTCCTCTTTAATTAGCACAACTTTTAATATCTCCTTTATTCTTGAAGATAGGTACTAATATACTTCTCCTTCACTCGTTCGAGCAATTTGTTTGACCGAAAGATGTTGTTGAACAGCTTAATTAGCCATATTACCCCTATGTCTCCATGACATCTTCACACCTCGATCGCGATGTTATCAGGCCCAAAAGTCTAACCTACTTTCATTCTTTTTAAAGTCTCATTCAACTTTGTCTCTTGAATTCTTCGAACTTATTGTCTGTTGGTGCCATCAAAAGAGTTTTCTAGCTCAACTATAGTGCTTTCACTCTCTCCATTGAACAACTTGTCGAAGTATTCTCTCCATTTGTTCTTGATCTCGTCGTCTTTCACCAAAAGTCTATTTGTCTCATCCTTGATGCATTTGACTTGCTGAAATCTCTCGTCTTTCTCTCACGAACTTAGGCAATCTTATAGACATCATTTTCGCCTTCCTTCGTACCTAGCTTACGATATAGATCCTCATAAGCCCAACCAATTGCTTCACTCACAGCTTTATTTGTGTTCTTTTTGGCCATTTTGTACTTATGTACGTTGTCTTCACTCTTATCATGATGCAAACACTTGTAGCAGTTGTTGTTCTCCTTGATAGCTTTTTATGCGTTCTCGTTCCACCACCAAATGTACTTAGGCTCCCTTCTACTTCCCTTAGTCACTCTGAATACCTCTATAGCTACATTTCAAATGCGACTTGCAATCATCTTCGTTAAAGGTTTCTTCTTCGATCATCATGTTCTTAAAGACCTGTTGGACATCTCTTTTGTGTTTCTTCAATCATCAGGTTCCTTCTTCTTGATATTTTGACGTTTTGTCCTGTCGATCGCATATTCGAAAGCGAAACTCTGATACCACAAGCTTGTGTTGTTGGACGACATGTGTCTGTATATAACCTTACAATTTACGCAAGCTTGTTTCTCATCTCTCCTAATAAGAACAAAATCGAACTGGCTCGAGTGTTGGGCACTGCTGAATGTAACTAAATGAGATTGTTATTTTCTAAAGAAGGTGTTACCTATCATGAAGTCATATGTTACAGCGAAGTTCAAGATGTTTTCTCCTTTTTTATTCCTGTCACCATATCCAAATCCCCTATATCCAAATCTCCCATACACACCTTCAAAACCCCCACTAATTGTACCAACATGACCGTTGAAGTCTCCTCCTATAAAAATCTTATCACCGCTAGGCACGCCTCTAAGCATCTCTTCTGGATTTTCCCAGAATTGCTACTTGACGTTCTCGTACAAACTTATTTGTGGGACACACTAACAACGTTTAAAATTAAATCGCCAACGACCAACTTGACTAGGATAAGTTGATCTCCTTGTCTCCTAACATCGACAACTCCGTTCTTGAGGCTCTGGTCAATTAAAATGCCTACTCCATTCATGTTTCGTTTTGTTCCTGTATACCATAGCTTAAAACCAGTATTTTGCACCTCCTTCGCCTTCTGGCCCGTCCATTTAGTCTCTTGAACACATAGGATGTTTACACGTCTCCTAATCGCAATATCAACTAACTCTCGTAGCTTACACGTTAAGGATCCTACATTCCAACTACCGAGACGATTCCTATTATTCTCGGCTAGCTTCTTTACCCCTTGAACTGTCGAGTAAAGTGCGAAGACCCTTGCTCATTTGTCACTACAACCGGGTGCCAATGCAGCGCGTCACCAAGGGAGTGACGACCCTTGCACAGTTAAGGGTTACACCCAACGAAAGTCTATTGGATTCATTTCCATGAGAGTGGCTAAAATTTTTACGTTGGCTCGCCAAGCCTATCACAACGCTCATCATTTTTCGGACTTGAGACCGACTATGTTGAAAACAACATTGGCGGAGTTGATTAAAACTGATAATAATACTTAAATCTTAAAATTGGTGAACTAAGTTAGGAGAGGCTATTTAATTTAGATTTCTCTAACCAAAGCTTTACCATTAATATGTTGGGCTCCCAAAAGCTTGTTTCTTACCAGATCAACAAGTGACAAAGATTCCAAGAATAAAGGAGTAGCATAGAGGGTATATAATAAATTAAAATAAAATAAGAAAGAAAGACAGAGCACCTTAACCATGAAAGCAAAAGGCAAAGAAAATCAGTACCTGATACTCAGCTCTTTCTGCCAGCAAATGCAACACCTTTGCAATCTCCCGCAAAACCAGATGTAGCAAAGGTCCATGCATCCTAACCACCTCAATCTCCTCCTGAATTCGGGAAACAAGCCTCGAGATCTGATCTTTTGATGGTATTGTCCCTCGGCTGGAGACAGGGAATATGGTATTCACATAATCCGAGAGCCGGCTCAGGCATAGTGCCAGAAAAGAGACCTGAAATGTCTGTATAGCCCCTAACATCTGCCCCCTTCCTTCCAGGCTAAGTGCTGGTAGAACTCCCTTCACATCGGTGTCACGAGATATTCTGTCTAGCAGGTTCTCGACCATAGAGAATAGCCGAGGGTAGCCTATGGTAAAGATTTCCTTCACAAAGCTTGATGCGGTGTATGCAGATTTCATTTGGTTTGCAAAGGCCTTTACTAGGGCTTCCCACACCCGCTCTGTTAGAAGGGGCTCTCCTTCCTGAGAAAGACATTTTCTTACGAGAAAAACACTACAAATAAAAATTTGAGGAAGATTCCTACTATACCCATCTTCTGATCAGTTTTCTTTAAAATAAATGGCAATTATAACCTTTATGCTAAATTGACGAAGAACAAACAGAGGATAGACTGGCAGGCCGGCCTTTGGAAAAGAATTGGGGGGGGGGGGGGGGGGGGGGGTTAAATGGCATAATACAGTAGAATTTTAACAAAGTTACAATAGTTTCTATATTTGAATAAATGCCGAAGCAACATCTTCTCCTTATTAAAGAAGTGGTTAAGGGCAACATTTAAATATTTTGAAGAATACAGAGAGATAAGCGTACATAAATAATTCTCAAATTCCTAGGATTAAATGATGATATATATTTCCAATCACAGCAGGGTTTAAGGTTTTCCCATTTTTTAACAGACAGTTCTTCATACCTGCCAAACTTCTTGAAGAAACAGCATTTGTGTGAATGGGACCCGCTTCTTTGTTAATACTGACTGCAGCTGCCACACAGCAGCCATTACATGGTACAGTTCATCCATGCAATGCCGCATACGATCCCAAAGAGCCTCGCCAGCCTTTCTCCCACTTCCAATCTGAGGGGTCCCGCTTCGCTGCACTCCTCCAGGCCCACCAAGACCACCTGATGACGTCGCAGATGAGATGGCTTTCATGTCCAGAGCAGTATTTATGCTCTTAATGCCCGTGATTTTGTATTTGGAGACTAATGCATCAACTGCTGGCCTTAACTCACCTAGGTTGTAGTATACCTAATTGGCCAATTACCAGTATTAATTTAGATATTATGTGCATTGTTCACATTTCGATGGATGATTTAATCTTTGAATTATTTGGTTTTCACAAGAAAATTCAATTTAGATATTGACAGTGGCCTGCTATCTGGATGGTTTTAGTGCACACTGACTGCTTTTGTGTTCTCCAGTGGCCTGACCTTGTGTCTTTACAGAAATTCAAGTAGTTTATCCTTAGTAGGCTGAAACATATATTTAGGTCACAGAAACCATAGAGGAAACCTTAAAGGTATGGTAGAAATAACAGTACATACTAAGTCCTACACCAGTAGGCATTGAAGCAAACCAGTCTGACATAGTCATCATTTCATTCTAAACTTAACATGAAGCAAAAGATAAGAAAGGTCTAAATATGACGGTGGCCACTAACCTGAAGTCCAACCCAGATTTCATTCTGATTCGATCCATCCATGCCTCTCTCAGCGGCCGCTGCCGCCTCTGCCCTCAGTTTGTCAGAAGCTTCTCCTAAGCTTCTCATCTGTTCATCCACGGCCTCGATCCCAGCCAACCCCTTCTCCTCATACAAAACCCTTGCCTCTCTGTGCAGCTCAGCCGCTTTCGCCAGATCCAATCTCTCATCTTTCAGCCTCGCAGAGAGCTTCAACAACCTCTCTGAATGGTGTAACAGATCCGCTGTTCCAAGAAGGTTCTTAAGCTGGACGGTACGGGTTTTGAGCACGGATCGGGGATTGGCAAGGTCCTGGCGAGTTCTTTGGAGAGAGGAGGTGAGAGAGTCAACGGCGGGACGGAGGGAGGAGAGAGAGGTGGAGGCTTGGCGGAGGGAGAGGAGGGAGGAGAGGAGATGAGGATGGCGAGAAAGCACCTCAGAACGGAGATGGCGGTTCAAGAGGCGGATCGACTCTTGAAGCGATTCAGCTCGAGCAGCGGCGGAACCGGAGGAGAGAGCTTGGGAGGAGAAAGCAGAGGAGTTGAAAGAGGGGGAGAGGAAGGCGGAGAAGATAGGGTCGGAGGCGAAGTTCTCCAACGGGGAAGTCTGAGGCAGGTCTGCATTGGTTGTAGGATCGGTGAAGGTGGGAAGGCGGTGCAGAGGGGAAGAGGAAGGCGGGATCTGAGGAGAGGCCATGGCTAGATCTCTCTCTCTCTCTCGGTCTAAGATTGAAATGTTGCTTGCTGTTTATCAGTGCACTGAAGTGAGGTAATTACTCGATTTGGGCTGAAATTGGGATTGCAGTGTACAACAGTACAAGACTTCAGGCCCACTGTACCGTGTTGATCAGTATTGATACACCAGCTATAAAAAGCCTGTAACAGACTAACAGTAAAGTAAACGCATCAAAACTCAAAAGGTACATAACTTTAATACTAACGGTCTACAATTATTTGATGGTATATGGAAGTGGATCAATCTCGAGAGGCAAATAAGATCGAGTGTTCGTGTGAATGGCTGAGATTCACACAAGAAAATTCCTACGCGCTATGCGATAAACGATTTGACAAATTTATGAATAACAATTTACAGCTGAGTTGGGCTATGGTTAGGAGTGCAAACGGATCGGATACGGACGGATAATAGCATTATCATATCCGTATCCGCTGTTATTTTTCGGATACGAATACGAATACGAATCGGATGATAAACAAATACGAATACGGATACGAATCAGATAATAAACAGATACGAATGCAAATACAGATATAATTTGAATAATTAAATGGAATGAGTACATTATGAAAAAATCGTTATTATCTCATTATTCAATAATAAAATTATTTTAAATTATATTATAAAATAAATTTAATGAAATAATTAAAATGTTGCAATGAGTAGTGTCTTTATAATTTATTTTTCTAATATTATAAATAATTGAAATAATTGAAATAATTAATTTACTTAGCTATAAAAAAGAAACATAAATAAAATAGACTTGGGATGACATATTTATCGGATATCCGAATATCCGAAATTTCTGGATTCGGATAATTATTCGAATCCGTATTCGTATCCGGTTCAAAATTCGAAACTGTATTCGTATCCGTATTCGAAAATATCCGAATCCGAATATCTGATATCCGTCAAAATCCGGATCTGAAAAATCGGATAAATATCCGATCCAGTTGCACCCCTAGCTATGGTAGTGTTCACCAAACATACGGACACGAGCACAGGTTGTCAAGGTCACGGATTGCACGGATGAGGCGGATTAAAATGAGCGGGTTGAATTTGGAATGATGATTCAAAGCCGTTCATTGACTCGTCGAGTTGGGCGGAACGGGTTGGGACGGAGTGAGTCACAGGTTTAATGATTTTTAATTCAAAATTTTCAAATTACCCAAAAAATTCCAAAGTTCCAAAAAATTCGAAATTTTTTTGAAAAAAAGTTGGAAATTGCAAATTAATGATAAGTTTGTTTTTTTATATGAACTTATTTTTAAATTAAAATTCGAAAATCAAAAAATCAAAAAAATATTCGAAGTGTTAGCAAAGAAAAAAATCGAAAAATGCAAAAAAAAAAATTAACTTTTTTGTATAACTTGATTTTTTTTTCTTAAATTATTTTCTTTGAAAAATAACAAAATAAATAAATAAACCTTAGAAAAGAAAAGAAAAATAATAAATAAATAAAGAACCTTAGAAAAGAAAATAAAAACTTAGAAATGTTGGGATGGATTGAGGCGAGTTGGGGACGGATTACGTGCGGGTTACAGGTCACGGGCAAAGGCTGGTTGGAGACGGGTTAGGAAGGGGCGGGTTACCACGGGTGAAATTTAAAAGGGCGACCCAAAGCCGTATGAAACCTGCCCTTGACAAGGGTACGAACGGGCACGGGTTGGGTCCATGGGTGGGCACGGATTGGGTCCACGAGTGGGTACGGGCTAGCGACGAGGGCGGGCAGGTGCGGGTTGGATTGACCCGTACGGGTTTTGTCACAACACTAGACTATCGTACGTAAACACGGAGCTCTATTGTAATTATGATTATATCTCAAATTTCAAAATACAAATGAATAGTGTTGTCAAGCGCACAAAACGATCACGTATATACTCTCTTGGGTCTTACGTTGCGTTTTAAGAGCGTAAGAATTTTCTCTTGCGTCTTACATCACGTTTAAGAAAATTTTCTTGCATTTACGTTTGTGTTTAATTAAACATTAAAAACGTTTAATTTTTTGAACATTTAACTTACTACTAACGATGCACAACAGAACAAAAAATGGAGAAAAACTCTGAAAATTACAAAAAAAATATATATCTCATGAAACTTACGAATTTGTGAAAGTAAAAATGACCTATAAAAAAAATTGCATACATTCTTAACATAGACAAAGAAATTTGTTATATGATGAAATTCGATACAAATATCTTCATAAAATTCACGTCCTACCTATTCTATATCCCACAGATTCTAAACATATAAAATTTCGTAAAACCAAGCCAATTTTGTAAGAACAAATGATTGTGATTGAATTTGAATTATAAAATAATATTTTATGTTGTATTCAAATAAGAAGAGAGAATAGATTCTCTCATTTGCATGTGAATGTAAAAACTATTCTTAATCATCTCCAACTGCAAAAACATTTAAGTCTCTACAGAATATCCATATTTCTACTATGCACTCTAAATTATTTTAGACTCATAGAATTCTAAATGTAAGACAAAATAAACATAACGAAAGTGACCATTTGCATTTACGTAGCGTTTAACTAAATGCAACAAAAACTATTTGCTACTTGCGTTGCGTTTAACAAACACAACAAAAATTCCTTGCATTTAATGTTCATCACGCCGTAAAGAAACGTTAAAGCATACAAAAAGTGTTTCGTTGACAACCCTACAAATGAATAATTCGAACCGTCGAAAATATTCTTCGTACTAAAATCTAATTGAAAATTAAATTTTTATTTTTTAAATTTTTTACTGTTTTATTGAATAAAAAATTGAGTAAAAAAACTTGCCACGCATACTATGACTATCTCATAAAATTCCGATAAAAAATAGTAAAAAATGCACTGTACAAACTGAAATTCTATCAGAAAAAATAATAAAAAAGGTATAAAAAATAGAAGTTTGATCTTTAAAGTAGATTTTAAAATAAACAATATTTTTAACAATCCAAATTTGTTTTCTGTATTTTGTATTTTCATTTTGAAAGTCGAAATATGATCGTGCCTGGACTCATTTACAGCTGTGCTTAAAAGTGTGAATGAGGAGAATCATTTACTGCACAACCACCGTCGAAGACTTTTCTAGCTGAACATTCAGGGAGTTATTAAAATAGACATTTGCTTACTACCATTGAATTACAAACTATTTTTTTTCAAAACACTACTCCATAATGAGTAATTATCTTTGGGGGAAGGCAAGAATTAACAGATAAGTTTGACAAAAATTTCCCAATAACAAGCGAACCTAATTCTATTTCAGTAAAACATCCGGATGCCACATACAAACAGAAACGGAATCAGCCTAGAGGTGTGTTCAGCTTTGTTACTTCTGGCATGTACATGTAGTGCACTTGCAATTATTCAGGATAACAAGGTTGTTTTGAAAGACTTAGCTGGAACATCAGAATCAGCATCGTATATGCCTAAATTTTTTCCCTTTGCATTTTCAGAAGGTAGTTTTTCTAGTGCCCACAGAGGGGTGCTCTGATCGATCCACAAAGCGTCACCAGTCTCCTTGTGCTTGAAATCAGGTGATTTTGGATTGAACTGTGTATTAACAGGATATGTTCCTTACTAGCCAAAAGAGAGAAGCTAATTGCATAAAACTAAAATATGATGTTCTTTTTTTTTTCTTATGAGATATTTACCTTCTTTGATCTGTTATCCCACCAATCTTTTGGGTTATCTACCAAATCCTTCCACAATGCATCTGAATAAATACAAGTAATTGCATAATTTAGTATCTGTAGGATACTAGTATGGATATGGCAAAGGGCGACATCAGTTATGTGACCTACGCATTACCTGACGTGTTAAACCTATTAATCTGACCTCAGCATGTTAGGATTTAAGAGTTTAAACCTGGATGCCTGTTTAAACAGAGGGCCTTGGCTAACTAACAAACTTTTAAGGCATATTAAAACTTAAAAAAAATCTATATGGGTATGTCGAAAATATGTGCAAGTGGAAGGATTTACCTTTAGATGCAAAACCAGTCTCTCCATTTTCTGCATAGAGACAAAGACAAGCTATGAGCTATTTAACTATATGTACTAAATCATGAATACACATACTATATAGCATATACTGAAGTGAAAAAGGCTGCATACTTCTTAAATTAGCTTGAGATCTATTTGAAGAAGAGCGAAATGTTTGAGCATGATTTGAACTGAAAGGTTCCCCTTGATAGGCGGAGTAACTGCCAAACTTTAACTGGTCCAGTTGTTCTAAAATCAAACTTGGAGCAGTATTAATCCATAGTGCATCTTTAGTAACCTTGTTCTTGAAATCTGGAAAACCAGCTTTCAACTATAGCATGAAACAAATAAACTGAAAAGGTTTAGTTATAGTTGCAGTGGCAGTAGAAGGAGAAGAAAAAAAATAACAAACTTTATCATAAACTAAAAACAATATTAGTCTCTTGGAGAAAGGTCAGTGATCCATAAGAAACACTTTGACTGATACTAACTGCTACATAGCAGGAATGATGTTGAGGGTGGTGTTTGTTAGAAAATATTACACTAATAATTTCATAAAATTGTAAAATAAAAAGCCATGTGATTACCAATCCATTCTGCTTATCCATTCGGTAATCGATCCAATTTTGCGGATTTGCAACAACATCATCCCATAATTCCAAGTATAAACTGTTTGGTTTCCTGTTTGAACCTAGAAAATATTCAAGAAATATGAAACTGATGATTGCATTAAGCATTAAAAATAAAACACTTAAGAATATTTTCTATTGACATTGTTGAAATGCTAACACTGTTTGGGTGAACTTATTGGCTTCTTCAAGCTGAATGGTGGCTCTTCAAGCTTTGAAATAACCCAATCAGGAGTCGATTTATTGATCCAGAGTACTTGTCCAGTTTTCTTATGCTTGAAATCAGGTGTGCGCTTTCCTGGTATCTTTAAGAATATTTAATAGTTACAAAAACATAAAAAAATACATTAAACAAAGAATAAATGCAAACATGAGCAGCAAAAAATCAAGTAACAATTCCAGGTCCGTCTCATACTGCTCCCATAGTACCTTGTACAGTTATATTAAATTGCTGGTTTAAGACCCTTCAATTATTGGTTACCCAAAAGTACAAGCACAAAAGTGGTAATAAGAAAATGAAGGAAGAGGTATGTCCTGTGTAACAGAATTTCAACAGGCCACATACAAAGTACGAAGCTAACCTTTGCAGCCCTGTTGTCAAACCAATCATTAGGGTTATCCAAAAGGTCACTCCACAACTTAAGGCTCGACAAGTCATCAGCAATCACAGCTTTTCAAGGAAATTATAACAAAAAAAACAAAAGTTTCAGAGATTTACTACCAGAAAATCAAGATATATTCATCATTTTAAAGAGGGATATTCATTTGAAATTTATAAAAATCATCAATATGTTGTATATGAAAGGTCTTTTGTTAGACATAATTCAGAAATAAAGACAATTGACTTGAAAAGAGTCTGGCATCTGCACAACATGCCAGTACCATCCTAACAATCACAGTTTGCACAGATTACGCAATAAAAATCATCAGTAGAACTGATTTATCGAAGTTAACTGAGGATAGTTCAATTACCTTTAGTATAAGAGACTGAATCTTCTCTCTCTTTAATCATATGTGCATCTAACTCTGCACCAGTATTTGTTGAATTTTTGTAACTATCTGGACCTGAATCTACCACATAATTTAAAGTATGTGCCAAAACCTAATAGAATTCAGAGAAAACCACACAACTGTTAGTGAACTAGCTACGCTCAGCACAAATCACTCAAAATAGAAAAAGAAAAACAAAGTGAGCTTCAGTTTATAGAACTGAAGTTAACATGGAATGATTTGACATAGACATACTGGCAGTTTCCAGAGACAAATTACAAGAAATGAACACATTGTTTTCATCCGATATTAAGATAAATAATAAAAGCATAATCTAAATATACCTGCACGTTTGCTTGGTGCTCGTTGACTTTCACCAATTCAGTATGTCCATTCAGTTGACCAGTAATATACACAGTGTCATTCTCCTTCAAATAAGCAGCAGCCACTTCTGCCAGTTCCCCTTGAAATATTATAGGAATCCTGAAATAAATTAAATTAATAAAACTATATTTATAATAGAAGAACAAATTTCAATCCAAAATTTCAGCAATAATCAGCACCTGGGTGATAACTACCACTAAATCAAATGGAATAAAATCACAGGAAAAAAACAATTTGAAAAACTAACCAAACTCTAGGCAAATCAATATACTTCTCCTGGACAAGCACAGAAACAGCCGTGAGACGACCATCAGAGAGTTTCTGTTTCTCAACTGGTACGCCGACGGTACCGATAAGTTGCACGGTGTTAGCGACCCTGGGCTGGAAGGGGATCTCGATTGGTCTCTTGAGATTCATGATCGGATCAATTCTGATCTCATCCTGCTCAGGTGAAGGAGGTTTCACCTTCTTTGGTACGGAGCGCTTGTTTTGAGAAGTTTTGGTGGAGAAGAGGTGTGAATGGATGGAGGCAATAGGAGTTTGTAGGAGACGTTGTTTGAAGGAGGTGGAGAAATGCGCAGTGAAAGCACGAGAGAGATTCATGGCGGAGGTAAAACCCTAGGAGAAGAGAGTTGGAAAGTGGGGAGGGAGAAGTTCACTGCTCACTAGTAGAAACGATTCGACTAAATCCTGTCGAGTCGGAGTCGTCCCATAGGGTGTAAACGGGTCGGGTCAGATTTTGGGTAGGTATTCGTGTTTTACATACGGGCCGGGTCAGGTACCGTGGATCCGGGCGGCCCGTTCGGATTCACGGATCTATGGATCCAACGGAGCGGATCTCTACGGGTTCGAACTCAAAACTCCCAACCTGACTGGTGATAAATCCGGACGGGTCGGGTTAGAATCTGTCGGTTTTTTCGATTTTTTTTGAATTTTTTATTTTAAAAAAATTTCTGCACATTATTTTAATATATATATATATATATATATATATATATATATATATATATATATATGTTTTTTCAATTTTTTTGAATTTCTGCACGATTGCAGTCGGATTAGTCGGACCGATCGGCGGGTTACCAGAATACACACGTAACACACCTACGGCCTGCTGGGATTTTTGATCTCTTGTTGCGATTCCCATGTAACTACATGATGGACATGAGATAACATATGCGCGATACTATCGAAATTTTTAATATTAAACAAATATATTAAAAACACTTAAATAAACATAGAGTAAATATAACTGTCTCCCATATTAGCGTCCTCCTTACGCGTCCTCCACTCAAATGCAATGATAAATTATTTTTAATTCTTTGTATAAATATTTTATTGAATAAATGCAATGATAATATTTTTTGAATATAAAGACTTATACTAAATTATACTAAAAAATACAAAGACTACTACATTTGAGTATAAAGACTTATATGGGGTGTGTGTAAGGGGGGCTTGTAAGGGGGACAGTTAGTCGCTTCCATAAACATAATAGGAAGAAAATTACAAAACTAGAAAGTCCGTAACTTAGTTTTCGGACTCTGTCCAGCGAAAAAAAGCCGAAAATTTTGGTTTAGCCAAAAAAAGGATTGAAAAAATTTGGGTACTTCAAAAGATGGATATACTAGATACTCTAGTATATCTGGATCGTTCAATTCATCAATATTGGTGAAAAACTGATTTATTGAAAAACACAACAAAAATTAAAGTTAATAACTTTCACCAATCTCGATGAATTGAAAGATCCACATATACTAAAGTACTTAGTGTATTCATCTTTTGAAATATCCAAATTTTTGCCAAAAGAAAACTAACTTTCTAATTTTGTGATTCCTTTCCAATTTGTCTATTTAGGTGTTTTATGTTTGTTTAATATTAAAATTTTGAGGCACAGCTAGTAAACTAGTAACAAACTAACAGTAATGAGAATAAAAATCATGTGCGTCTAGAAACGTATAAACATAATTACAGATCACTGATTCACCTATAATGCAAAATTATTTTTCCATCTATTTTCTGCAAATTTCATCAAAAAATAACTAAGAATAACGTCCAAATAAAATTGCAGGTGGCCAGTTGGCAGATAAGAAAATGAAACTATTTGAAATATATAATCACACTAGAAGAAAGCACTCAATTGAGTACCCCTGAAACTACACAGTTTTCACCACACGGGATCAATACAACAGATAGGATGGAGTGCGCTCAAATAGGTGTTTTTTTCCCAATTTTTTTATTAATTGTGTCATGCACGACACTATATTTATATCTACTTATTTAATATAAAAATTATATATGTACCTAAAAAAGTATAAATAAATTTCAAAATGATACAATTGTTTTTATATCATAAACTTCAACATAATTTAGTTGTTATATTATTTATTTATGACAAAAACTTAGAAAAGATCTATTCGTATCATTCACCTAGATAACTCATTCCGAAAAAAAATTTATTAACCAAAATAAATTAAAAAAACACCAAAATGGCAAAATTCGGATCAAAATCACCAAAATAGCCATTCCGGAATCACAGAGTTCGGAGGAGTTGGATCACTGATTCCGGAGTTTAATTTATACGGCATTGAACTTTTGAATTGTTTAATAATTAAACAATTGAATTGTCCCAGCCCCATCGAATTTTTTATTAATAAAAATATTAATATTTTAATTGATGAGTTTGGTTGTATTTAGGTAAGTTTTGTAACGAATTCGACTGTATTTATTGGGATTATAAATAACTTTTTTTAACGTCACAAATCATCGAGCTGTAGATATCCGAGTCTACTTCCACCACGTTGAGTCCGATTTGCGATCGGAGAAACGTGCATCTCAAATTTAGCTCCATCTTGAACTTATATCTTAATTAGTCTTTTTTAGCATGAGTTTGCATCGGATTCAATTTTGAATTGCTCATTTCTCCGATCGCAAATCAGACTCAACGTGGTGGAAGTAGACTCGAATATCTACAATTCGATGGCTTGCGATCATAAAAAAGAATTAATTATGATCCCGGAGAGAGTAGTCGAAGTTTGTAGAAAAAAATGCTAATCATACTTAATATTTTTTGTAACAACTTCAGCTAAGCTCATCGGCATCATAATTAGCATTTTTTTATCGTCGCAAGACATCAAGCTGTAGATATTCGAGTCTACTTTCATCACGTCGAGTCTGTTTTGTGGTCGGAGAAATGAGCAATTCAAAATTGAATCCGACGTAAACTCATGATAGAAAATACTAATTAAGATATAAGTTCAAGTTGGAGTTAAATTTGAGATGTACGTTCCTACGATCGCAAATCGGACTGAACGTGGTGGAAGTAGACTCGGATATCTACAGCTCGATGATTTGCGACAAAAAAAAAAGTTAGTTACAATCTCGATAAGCGCAGTCGAATTCGTTACAAAAATTTACCTAAATCAACCCAACTAATTAATTTAAATATTAATATTTTTATTATTAAAATATTCTAAACCAAACTCTCTCTGCAACACTGTGCGACGAATAAATCCGGAATCATGGATTCCGGAGTTATTTCGGAGACTGTGATTCCGGAGTTATTCCGGAGCAAGAGATTTCGGAATAACTCCGGAATCACAGACTCCGGAACGGCTAGTTTGGTGATTTTGATCCGATTTTTGCTATTTTCGTGTTTTTTTAAATTCTTTTGGTTAATAAAAAAAAATTCGGTAACTCATTAGAGAAATCGTCCAGTGCTGATTGGGTTTCATTTTGGGATTGGGAAGTCTTTCTCTAGATAACTCATTATTTCTATACAAAATGTTGGAAAATCAAACATCAAATTTAGACTTGATTTTTTTCTATTCAATAACACTATTATAAATCAATAACTGGCCGTAGAACAGTTGTCAGAACCCCAAAAAACAGATTATACAATAACACTATTATAAATTACAATAACATTACACAAATTATAAAACAAAATTAACAATTAATAATCCATATATAGTAACAAAATTTCCTTGCATGAAATAACAAACCTAATTACAAAATTTCCTCAACAAATGCTCCATTTATCTTTGCCAAGGTTTCAAAAGAGCACATAGTTTAAGATTTTGGCTCGTCTCTTGCCTACATCAGTTTTATCTTCATCTCTTTCTGCACACAAAAAAAAAGAAAAAAAGAACATTATAAAGTGTTAAACAAGGTCAATTAGGGGAAAATAATTATATTAAAGCTCTCTGCCTAGCAATAGCAGAGAATATTGGCAAATTACCCATCCTTAATACAAACCATCATTATCCTATAATAACAGAGAATAACGTGTCTTATTGTCAATCATACCAGTAGTCAAAATTACAAGAGCTTCTCCCAACCGCCTTCTGAATCTGATCTTATAACATTGAAGTACCTCTTTCCTTAAAAAAGGGGAAAAGAAAAAGAAAAATACACAAAGAACCTATAATAAAAATCTTAAGACTTGTACAATAAAGGCATGAAATGTAAATATTATGAACTATAGCATATCAGTTCTACCAGAATCAGTAAAGTCATATCAGAACAAGTATTGGCACAGCTATCAGTTGAAAATTATAAATATCAAAACTATGAAAGTCCTATTATTAAAGAAAATGAGAAAGACTCTCAGAATCCAATTTTTATATTAAAAAAAGACCAAATTTTCAAAATATGGTCTTTTATTTACTATCTAAGTTTCTATTTTTTAATTTGTTTCCAACAAAAGAAACACCCAATCATCCATATAAAATTTAGTTTCCGATGCTGCCACGTTTTGTTATACCTGTGAAGGTTTCGAAGTCGCAACTCAATACAAATTGCTACAGAAAAAACGAAAATATCACCACAACTCATTTCCACAAAATTAGTCATTCATATTTGGATAATTCAGGGTTCACAAAAATTACCACCAAATGAAACTTAATTAATCTCTTTTGGGGTGATTAAGAACTGAAAAGCTATAATTTTTCTTTTCAAGTAAAAGGAGAAACTATAATTTTATTCAACAAGTTCTTTTTTTCTAAACAGGGACTCCCAAAAATATTTTAGCATTAATTTTCTTTAAACACTTCTTGAAGAAATTGAATATCTAATTTCTTTGACCATTCATTTATTTTAGTACGCTTTAGGTGAACAAAAAGGATTGGATGTTGGGATCTTGCTTTCTTAGATATCCTTGTCTACCCAGAGCAAACATGCTCAGCTCAGCCCCCAAAAGCATACTAAAACTAAAATAGTAAAGGAAAGAAGATACTTGCACTACAACTTAAACGGGCAATTTTATAGAACTTGAGCTGAAATTGATAAAATAACAACTTATTTTCTTCAATTTGCATCATGTGTTGGAACAAAATTAGGGGTGACCTCTCTCTCTATCTCTCTCTCTCTCTCCTTACTGGTCAAGTAGGCTTCCATGTAGTGGAAAAAAAGATGCAAATTGAAGAAAATAAGTTGAGCCGGACATGAGGGAACAAAGTTTCTTGTAGGCTATGGGCTACATACTAAGTATAACTCTGTATTCTGATATCTTTGTTAATACTGACTGCAGCTGCCATACAGCAGCCATTACATGGTACAGTTCATCCATGCACGGCCACATACGATCCCAGAGAGCCTCACCAGCCTTTCTCCCACCTCTCATCTGAGGCGTCCCGCTTCGTTGCACTCCTCCGGGCCCACCAAGACCACCTGATGATGTGGCAGATGAGATGGCTTTCATGTCTAGAGCAGTATTTATGCTCTTAATGCCCGTGATTTTGTATTTGGAGACTAATGCATCAACTGTTCGCCTCAACTCACCTACGTTGTAGTATACCTAATTGACCAATTGCAAGTATTAATTCAGATTTTAGGTGAATTTCACATTTCCATTGATGATTTAATCCTCGAATGATTTGGTTTTAAACAAGAACATTCAATTTAGATATTGACAGTGGTCTGCTATCTACATGATTTTGGTGCACACTGAATGCTTCTGTGTTGTCCAGTGGCATGACCATGTATTTTTTTTGTTTGTATCATTTTATGTATTCCTTTACCTTCTTATTTGGAAATTTTTATGGAAATTTAAGTACTTCATGCTTGATTGAGGCTTAAACATTAGTATTTAACTATTTATACTTAGGCTGCAGAAATCACAGAGGAGGAATGGTAGAAGCAACTGAACCTACCAAGTTCTATACTTAACAGGAAGTCATTTCATTCCAAACTTAACAGGAAGCAAAATATGAGAAATGCCTAAATATGACAGTGGCCACTAACCTAGAGACCAACCCAGATTTCATGCTAATTCGATCCATCCATGTTGCCGCCTCTGCTCTCAACTTGTCAGCTGAAACAAAAGAGAGCTTTAATACAATTTTCGATCCATCCATTCATGCTAATTCGCCCAAGCTTCTCATATGTTCATCCACCGTGTCGATCCCAGTCAAATCCCTTCAGTTATCAATCTCTCATCTTTCAGCCTCACAGAGAGCGGCAACAGTCTCTGAATGGTGTTAGATCCATTGTTCCATAGAAACACTTTGATCAGTACTAATAATTGCTACATAGTAGGAATGATGTTAAGGGTGGTGTTTGTTAGAAAATATTGCACTAACAGTTCCATAAAATTGTAAAATAAAGCCATGAGATTACCGATCCATTTTGCTTGTTCATTCAGTTATCAATCCAATTTTGCGGATTTGCTACAACATCATCCCACAATGCCAAGTATGAATTGTTTGGTTTCTTAATTGCACCACAAAAATATTCAAGAAATATGAAACTGATGATTGAATTAAGCATTAAAAAAACAAAACAAAAACACTCTTGCAGACCAAATAATTTCAATTGACATTGTTGAAAACTAACCCTGTTTAGGTGAACTTGTGTCATGATCTCAGTTGAGATCATACAAGGAAATTATTGAAAGCAGCAAGAAGATGAGAATAAACTGAGATAAATTTGGGATAATTGAGATAAAAGTTGATAATAAGATGAAAAAGAAATTAACAGCAAATGGAATTGAACTATTCCTTTATTGAATTATCAAAAGAAAAGATACAATGGAGTATCTAATAAGAGTAAGAATAACATGATATATGGATTTGATTTCAGATTCACAACATGAGAAGAAAGGAAAGACGTTGCTGCCTTTATAGAGTTAGGCAGGGACCAATTTGTAATTAAAATAAAATGTTGGGTAGATAAGCAAGAGTACATAACAGACTAAAAACACTCTAACAAACACAGACCCGACTCTCTCCAGTTCTTGCTGTATGGGACATCTCCAGTGGAACCATTTATTCATCAGATCAGAGCTTGATTAATATCCAACAGCCAGCATTGATTAGATAATTCCGAATCCTTACAACTTGTTGACTTCTTCAAGCTCAACGGCAGCTCTTCAAGCTTTGAAATAACCCAATTAGAAATTGATTTATTGATCTGGAGTACTTGTCCAGCTTTTTTATGCCTGAAATCAGGTGTGCGCTTTTCTGGTATCTATAAAATGAGGCATCTTCAATTTAAAATTTTATCAAAGGTCTTCCACCGGACATACAGAAAGACAATTAATTTGAAAGAGTCTGGCATCTGCACAACATACCAGTAACATTCCTAACAATTACAGACGCCATAAGTAACAATCCTCAGTTCAACTGATTTATCAAAGTTAACTAAGATAGTTCAATTACCTTCAGTATAAGAGACTGAATCTTCTCTCTCTTTAATCATAGGTGCATCTAATTCTGCACCAGCACTTCTTGAATCTTTCAAACTATCAGGACCTGAAACCACCAAGTAATTTAAAGTATTTGCTAGAACCTAACAGAATTCAGAATATACCAAGTGATTTGAAGTGTGTGCCAAAACTTAATAGAATGCAGAAACCACACTGCTGATAGTGAGCTCAGCACAAATAACTAAAAATAGAAAAAAAAAACAAAGTGAGCTTCTTTTTATAGAACTAAAGTCAACATTGAATGATTTGACATAAACTTCATGGTACAATTCTCAAAGACAAATTACTTCAATGAATACATTGTTTTCATCCTATATTAAGATAATAAAAGCATAAGCCATACATACTTATTAAGAAAAAGCCAGTAACCAGTATTTCAATAAAATGAAGTTCACCACAAGCAAAATATTGAAAAACAAAACATAATTCTGTGCCTGTCAACATGGCTGAAAACTAAAAAATGTCATAGGTAAAAGAAACTATTCGATTCCTACTTGAAAAAAGGTGGCATGTTTTGGATTATGTCCATCAGTTGATACAAGCCACCTTTTAATAACTAAATTACATAAGTCCACTGGTAAATATTGACTCCAAAGTTCTTGTCCATTAAAAGAATTTGCTTCGGCAATAATATGACGCGAATAGCGCGAAGGCACAGCATATGGATTTCCCACAGTTCTTCCTGAATGGAAAACATTCAGCAATGTCCGTGCATCAACGAACCGCTGACCTCGAATATTTAAAAGAAACATCACCTGTCAAAATAAACATTAGAAACAAATTAGTATTATACTCCAACAGAGAAAGAAACTAACATAAAAAAATATAATAAAATTATTACATTTGCTAGCTTCCGACAGTTGTTTTTGAAAGTAGTGGCATAGCCTCCATCTCCAACTCTACATTGAGCTCGAACGCTTGGAGCCTCTAATGTAAAGGTGCAATCTTTCCAACCAGAATCCCCAAAAGGCAGAACTCTTAAACCTTGGTTACCACCAATGCATACTTGCTGAAATGCATTAGTAATAGGTTCTAGAAAACAATAAAACATTCAGAAATCAAAAGTCAGAAAACTGAAAAAAAGAGAAGTTTACAATTTAAAAATCGAATCCCTAAATTATATATACCTTCAATTATGGAACCTAAGTTAATAGGCATAAGAGGAGGAGGACCAAATGCGAGATAGTTTTCAAACCTTTCATTGAAAGTCAAAGGATCGAAGTTCACAGAGAGTTCAAGGACTCGTTTAATTCTTGCCATGCTAGATGCATCTAGCTGGTTGTACGGCATAGTTCTTAGGGGGGTCAGTATATAACATGGATCACGACTGGTGGCTATCGCCACTTGAGCTTGAATAAAATGTGCCATCTAAATAATCAGAATAATCAAATATTCAAATTTATCAGAGGCCACTGATTGATAGAGAGAGAGAGGAGTTCTCACTTCTCAGTATAGGAGGAAGAGTGACATGAGAGGGAGGAAGATAGGAAAAAAATAGTGCAAAGAGTGATTGATATATAAGAAGAGAAATCGGAGCGGGAGGACATAACGACAAAAATTGAGGGAAATGAAAAACAAAATTGGGCCGTGTTTACGGGCCGTGTCCATTCTAAATTTCTAATAGAAGGAAAATGAAACAAAAAATTTCATCCAATATTTCGGAAAAAAAAAACTTTTATTCGACTATTTCAAATTCAAAACAAAAACTAACAGAAAAAAACAAATGCACAATTAAAACGCGAGATTCGTATCACAACTCTAACCCCCTGCGATTCTTAGTATAGTGGCCGGCCATGCGGATGCGGAGCACCGTTTCGTGTAGCACCGGAATAGGAGCCGGTTGGGGTGGGTCTCCTCGCCTCCACTGATTCACGCTTCCTTTCTCCTTCTCTCTCAACCATACTGTTGTTATCGGGGTTTCTCACATCTCACAGAATTTCAAAAGGAAGTCTAATATCAGATGAGAAACCAAATAGTAATAGACTAATAGTAAGAGTTGGGGCATTTTATTGACGAGGAAAGGGGAAAAGAAGAGCGGGGTTTAGACTAGACTAGGCCTCACGAGCGGAGGCGGAGGCAGAGGCTCATAGGTTTACGGGTTTTAGGGTTTCGAGTGCTTTGAGCGGCGCCGAAAGAGAGAGAAGAGGATGGACTGACAGCAACTGAGTCTCAAAGAGGGTGAGCGGGATATCGATCTATCAGTTGGGATTTGACGTGACATTTGTTGCGTGTTCATTCGTGTAGCATATTTCCGTTCTTATGGAAATGACCCGATGGGTAATTTATGTTGCAGCACCAAATCTCCATTTTAACCTGTTGTTCATTTCATTTGTCTAATGTTCGGATTAATTTTGAAGCCTTATTAAAGTTTATTTGATTGTTACGGGTTAAGAGTTCTAAATAGACTTGTTTTGTCTTATATTCCTCATCTTATATCTTAATTGAACATTAATCAATCAATTTCCTTTTGTAATTAATTATTTATATTAATATTTTTTGACATACAGCCCTACAGGGGTATTCAAAACCTTAGAAGACCTCTTAACGGAAAGGAAATTTTATATTCAGTTTAAATTTATAATCTCTTCAAAAATCATTCTAATTAAATATCACTAAATTATTAGACCATTTGCAAATAAACACTCATTTATATTAATATTGCATGATGAGATAGAATTAGTAATTATCACAATTGTGTTTTACTTGAATAATTAACCTCTTATTTAATCGATTCGCGATCTTTAATTTACAAAAAAATATGGCTCGTTAATACACAAATGTTCTCGTATATGTTTAAAATTTAGGAACATTATATTTTGATATATAGAGAGATAGGCTAGGGTGCTCCATGAAGCACCAAACCGCTAATGCTCCACATCGTATCTCTAATTTGAAAATTTCAACGATCGATCCAAACCATTGAATATGATCTACATGACTACATATTTAAACTATTTGGATATTGAATTTTATATTTTTTTAATTTTTTGCTATTTTTTAGAGAGGTATGAAAATCACAACTTTTGTTGGTTTAGAAATCGTTTGATTAGCAACTTTTCTACCTCTTTAAAAAATAGCAAACAATTTCAAAAAAATATAAAATTCAATCTTCAAGTAAATTTTAATATGTAGATCATGCTGAACGGTTCGGATCGGTCGTTGGGGTTTTCAAATTGGAGATAACGGATGTGGAGCACGAGCGGTTTGGTGCTCTATGGAAGGGTGTCGAGTCGACGAACCCCATCGATAATCAGCCAACATTGGTCATGTCCAGCTCCGAAAAAATGATCTGATCAGCTGAGTTTATTTGATGAGATCGGACAGTGGGAAGGGTATGAAGCAAAAGACCCCTTTGCTTCTTGAAGTATGATAACATATATATATCAATACTATAAATAAATTTTGATTAGTGTCCATGTGTCCATGTGTCCTTTCTCCTTGACACGAGAACACGACATTAAATTGTATTTCTAATAAGAAGGTCAGAATTTAACGCTCGCTTGGCTCACTCATACCTAAAGCTGGCTCACTACCGAAGAGATGGCAGCAAGACAATATGTATAAAATGTAGCACCGAGTTCAAAAGTTTTCTTCCCAGCGATTGTTTGACTGTGTACGGAAGGATTCGATTTCAATTTTTTGAATGAAAAATGTTCATTATTATGTTCGTGACAGTTCACGATATATTAAAACCAAAATAGCGATATGTTTAACTAAAAGGATATTGATGGCCATAGAAAAATAGGGATATTGAATATGACTATTGCAACATACCATGATTTAAGATATTTGGGTCTGATTTCGAACCATGTACACTCACAAAAAATATAAAAAGGATATATGAAAGCCCGGTGAGTCTCATCACTATTGTTGGTGTATCCTCATGGTTAGCATCAAGTATTTGCTCAAATATTTGCATGCCTTAATGAATAATTTCCAGCAATATATTAATGATGATATATCTGATATATTAATGACGCTATCAATCAATTTCTCATCAATCTCCTCCTCTTTTGCACATTTTTTGTTATCATATAGACTTTTTCAGCAATCTCTCCCTCTTCCATCCATGAAATTTTTCACTGCACCATATACCATATTAATGTTCGGTATAAATATATTACATAACTTATCACTTCGGCAAAACATTCGTATAGGAAAGAAAAAAGTAAGACATTTAAAGATAAAAACACCGAGAGAGGGAAGAAGAGCATCATATTTGATTCCTCCATATTATTTTTCAATTTTTCCTTTTTTTTCAATTTTTTTCGTTCTTTCTGTTTTTTCCCTTGATGTAATCAATACTATATATGTATATGTATAGCTTTGATTCCTTCATATTATTATTTGTACTATATTATTATCAAGGACATCAAGATTTTTTTTTCTTTGAGTTTGGATGATATTTAATTTGTTAACAAATTATACCCACATATTTCATATGAGTTGTTTTTTTTTTAAATTGAGGCTACTATTGATTGAAAATATACAAATATTTTTTTAGATTATTTCCTATTTCTATTTGATTTGATTTATTCATTCACTTAGCTACAATAATTCATTAGTATGTTCTTAGTATTGATATATGTCCAATTAAATTTTTTTATTCATTAACTTAGCTACAATAATTCGTTAGTATGTTCTTAGTATTGATATATGTCCAATTATATTTTTAACCATTCATTATGACAACACAACGCAATATTTTTTTTCTCGCTTTTATTTTCTTCTTTTTTATTTTTTCGTTCATTCTGATGTTTTTAATTTTTCTTTTTTTGCCAAATTTTTTTTGTATCGAGGACATCAAGATTTCTTTGATTTTGGATGATAATTGATTTGATAACAAATTATACCCACGTATTTCATACGAGTTTTTTTTTTAAATCGATGATACTATTGATTGAAAATATAGAAATAATTTCTTAGATTGTTTCATAATTCTATTTGATTTGATTTATTCATTCACTTAGCTACAATAATTCATTAGTATGTTCTTAGTATTGATATATGTCCAATCAATTTTTTTATTCATTCACTTAGCTACAATAACTCATTAGTATGTTCTTAGTATTGATATATGTCCAATCAAACTATAATCTTCTTTCTAATTTTCTATTTGACAATGTCGGCTAAGAAAAAAATAAATGATCCAACATACCACTGTCCACACCATGTGAGAATACAAATTTCCCGTAATCACCTACTGAA
Organism: Eleocharis quinqueflora; assembly: GCA_964058865.1. NCBI lineage: Eukaryota > Viridiplantae > Streptophyta > Magnoliopsida > Poales > Cyperaceae > Eleocharis > Eleocharis quinqueflora. The sequence continues at coordinate 180,152 of CAXKVX010001818.1, forward strand.
ATATAGAGGAGCCAACGATTGATTGAAACGATACGGCCAAATTACTCAATGCAGATGTGCAATTCATATGAGATTTGGTCCATACAAAAGTAGAATATGGTTTTATAAGCACAAGAAGTATTCTGCAAGAAAATAATGAAGACGACGAGGCAAATTCAAACATACATCAAGAAATGAAATTGAAGAGGAAACACATCTTATGGAGCCAATACCTTTAACTGAATACGACATTCTACTTTCTCATGAAATCGTCAAAGAAGAAAATAATAATAATAGCTAGAAATACTTTTCTATTTCTTAAAATATAATGTTTGATTATTATAATTTTATTTCTTATTTTCTTTGTTACAAAATATTGTAATCTGCATTTTTTTTAAAATATGTTAAGAAAAAAATTAATATTCATTTTTTTAATTTTCAAGACGCGACGAAGCCGCGAACAGTTACCTAGTGTATATATATATGAGATAGGCTAGGATGCTCCATGGAGCACCAAACCGCTCGTGCTCCACATCCGTCGTCTCCAATTTGAAAATCCCAACAACTGATCTGAACCGTTTAACGTGATCTACATATTAAAATCTAATTGGAGATTGAAATATATATTTTTTTAAATTGTTTGCTATATTTTTAAAGAGGTAGAAAAGTTGCTAATCAAACGGTTTCTAAACCAACAAAAGTTGTGATTTTCATACCTCTCTAAAAAATAGCAAAAAAATTAAAAAAAATATAAATTCAATATCCAAATAGTTTTAAATATGTAGATCATATTCAACGGTTCGGATCGATCGTTTGAATTTTCAAATTAGAGATATGATGTGGAGCATTAGCAGTTTGGTGCTTCATGGAGCACCCTAGCCTATCTCATATATATATATATATAGAGAGAGAGAAGAGCTATTGTGCTTCAAGAAGCCAAAGGCCTTTTGGCTTCATACCTTCTAAACCGTCGGATCTCATCAGATGGGAAAATCTGATTGTGCTAAAAATTCGACACTGGATACCTCCAGTATCTCCCCAGCGACACGGATTGAGCAATCCGATGAAATAGAAACCCCTCCTCCCAAACACTCGCGATCTCCCCTCCTCCTCAGCGCTCGCGATCTCCCCTCCTCCCCTTCCCATCGCATCTCAGCCCGACGCGGCGATCTCAATCCGACGCAGCGATGCTTCAAGCCTCTCTGATCGGTACTCTTCTTCGTCGAATCTAAGGTCTTCATCTTCGTCAACTCAGCAGGTCAGAGACGTATTTCTGCACATGACATTCATTTTAAGTTTTCCCTGTTTCAATCTGTGGGAGAGTTTCCAATTAATCTAAGCTCTTCTTCTGTTTTACTCAGCAGAAGAAACAGCTTGTCAAGGAGAATTTGGATTGCTTTGTTCGATTAAAGTATTAACTCGAGTGTGTAAAACAGCAGAAGAAACATCACATCCATTGATGGTATTCCTTACTATGTTCGATTAAAGTAAAACATGCTTTGTTTCTTCTGTTTTACTCGAATGAAGATGTCCCTGTTGAATTTTTATTTCTATTTCAGGTCTGACTGTTATCTGTTTCAGTTAGAATTGATATAATGGCAACATGTGGTGCACCAGAAGACAATTCAGTAGCAGGGCCAAGTAACATTCAGTCGAATGAAGATGGAACAAGCCAGAAAAATCCTTCGCAAGTAAATACATCTATTTTTGGTCTTATTTATAACACTTGTTATTTCAAGTTTAATATCAGTGTGTCATGGCGATTTTTTATTTGATACAGATGGAGCAAACTGACCATTATCTTGATAATCTAGAAGACGTTGGTTTGAAATTTGTTGATGATGAAAGTGAAGAGGAACTCACTGGAAAGAGGCCATATGTAGGGTTGTAGTTCACAACGGTTGAGGAGGCATACAATTTCTACAACACTTATGCGGGTCATGTTGGATTTAGCATTCGTAAAGCAACACAAGGAAAGAATAAGAATGGTGTTTCATCAATTAGGTTTGTGTGTTCCAAAAACGGTGTGCCACATTCAAAGAAGATGAAAGAAATGCCAATTGGAAGCTTGACCGTTCAAAAGACACCAGAAAGAGAAAGGGGACAAACAAGGATAGGATGCAATGCTTCATGTAGAATACATCTTCAAAATGGAGTTTGGAGTGTTAGTGTATTTGTGGAGGAACACAACCATGAACTGATCACTAGTCCTTCCAAGAAGCGAAATTTGAGATCTCAGAAGAAGTTGTCCATGGAGCTTAGAGAAACTGCTATCAAAATGAAGGTACAAAACATAGAAACATCTAAAATATGGGAGTACATTGCTGATAAGGAAGGGGGTAAACAATACATTCGTGTTAAGAAGAAAGATCTTACCAACATGGTAGCGGCTGAAAATCGAAAGTATCTCGGGGTTGATATTGATACAACTTTGATCTACTTTCAAAAGAAGCAAGAGGATGATCCAGAATTTTTTTGGGATGTAGAACCCGATGGTAATGGGTCGATTAAGAGCATTTTTTGGGTTGATGGGCGAGCAAGGCGAGCGTATCAAGAGTTCGGTGATGTTGTTACATTTGACACAACTTACCAAACCAATAAATATAGTATGCCCTTGGCACCATTTCTTGGTGTGAATCATCATCGATTCTCCATATTCTTTGGAATGGCTCTAATCCAGCATGAAGATGCAGAAACATTTGTGTGGTTGTTCAAGTCTTGGTTAGTGGCTATGTATGGTAAGCATCCCAAGTCAATCATTACAGACCAAGACCGAGCAATGAAGAAAGCTATTGAAATAGTATTTCCCAACACAAAACATAGGTGTTGTCAGTGGCACGTTATGAGAAAAGCAAGAGAAAAGTTCGGGCATCTCCTTAATGATAGTAGGGGATTTCAAGATGAATTAAATCGTGTCATTAATCGGAGTCTTACTATTCCAGACTTTAAGAGAGGTTGGCATGCCATGGTTGATCGATTCAATCTTCACAATCATAAACACATCAAAACTATGTTTGAAAGTCAAGCGGAATGGGTGTCGGCCTACTTTCGAGACGTATTTTTTGCCGACATGTCCACTACCCAAAGAAGTGAAAGTATGAATGCTAGTTTGAAATTGTGGGTGGACAATCACAAATCAATTTATCAATTTGTCTTGCAAATTGAGAAAATGATTGAGAGCATATGGCAAAAAGAAAGCGATGAGGACATCAAAACCATTAACGAGATACCGAGCCTATGGTCGAACTATCAAATTGAGTTTGAGGCACGAAAAGTGTGTACGAGAAATGTATTTTCTGTTTTCAAGGAGATTATGCAAGAGAGCACACTTGGATTCATTAATGAGGTGAAGAAAAATGAACAATATGAAGTTCAAATAGACTTTCATCCTTCTATCCCAAATTGGGTTCCCGAGGCATATTTGGTACAAATAGACAAAGAAGCGAGTAGGGTTTCTTGCAGTTGTCGCGGATTCGAATTTGAAGGGTTCCCGAAGCATTTAGTTGTATGAAGGAGCTCCTTAGAAGTGGTTGTGAAAAATTACTTGTCATTGGCAGCACTGGAGATGATGCAGCAGCTGTTGTCGAAACTGGAGCTAAGTCATCCCATGCAGCAAGCACTGAGAAGCAATTGTTGTCCAAACCAGATTCATCCCATGCAGCAAGCATGGCATCAAGCCCAACCTTTATTGATCCACCAAATGCACAGTGCAAAGGTAAAAGAAAGAAGTTCGGACGTTTCAAATCGCCTATCGAGAAGCATGCCAAAAAGATGAGAACTTGCAGCGTATGCAATGCTAAAAAGGGGCACAACGCACGGACTTGTCCAATGCTAAAAAAGGTCTCATTCTATATTTTATTTTGTTTACCATTTATTTACCATCAAAAGCAGAAGCAAAATTTGCAGATTCGCACAGAAAATGTTTGCACAGAAGCAAAATTTAGTATTCAGTTTGTATTACAAAAATGTACCGAATGTTTGCCCAACCCAGAAATGCAAAGGATAGTGTGCTGACAACCCATATGATTCCTTAGATAAAATCATCAGGATGGAAAAAAAAGCAAATAGTGCAAATTTTGATGATATTACGTAATTTATTTTGTTTACCATTTTACAGTGCAAATAGTGCAAATCCATCTCATTTTATATTTTATTTTGTTTACCATTTCCAACTATTTTAAACTTTGGCAGAGGTCAGTGGCTGGAAAAGAAGTAGCATGCGATGAAGACAGTGATGACAATGAAACCAGTGCAGACAGTGAGGATAGTGAATAATGTGAGACTTGTAGCTGTTTTAACTTCGTTGCATTTGGAGTTGTATTGATTCTGTCATTTGGCAATTACTGTGATGACAATGTGAGACTTGTAGCTGTTTTATTTGAGTAGTTGACAGACTTGTAGCTATTTTATTTGAGGAGTTGTATTGATTTTTTTACTTCTGTAGAGGTGCTGCAATAGGTGTCATCATCTCAATATGGTGACAATGTGAGACAATGTTAGATTCTACTCAGATATGGGTAACTACGATATTATGGATATTATGGATATCTTTTTATGTAAGGGGCTTATGTTAAATCATTTTTCGAATGTCTCTTGTGGACATGAATCTGCTTCTGTCATTTGGAGTTGAACCCATGTTGTTTGTGCTAGACCAGTGGTGTGATTAAATGTGTTGAACCATATAGACTGGTAAAACTATAAAAAACTTTCGTGTTATCATTCTGTCACGAAGAAACTATAAGAAACCATATAGCATAATTTTCTTATTACATTCTGTTATCATCGAAGAAACTTTCGTGTTGTGAAATAAATTATAAGAAAGAATGGAAAAACTTTAGCTGAAAAATGAGAAAATGGAGCATAGAATCAATACAACATAACTAAAAGCTTCATTCTAAATTAGCATCCCAGTACATCACATTACATCTGAAATATAAAACTACATTTAACTCAAAACATGAAAACGATTGAAAATACTGAACTACCATCCAAATTACATCACAAGACTTAATACAAGGAGCAATATAATTACAATCAATAGTGCCTTAATCTTCTTATACATCATGCTGATTTTTTCTTCTTGATGTTTCATTTGATATTTGAGGATGATAGGATGGAATTCCACATCATCACACCAGCCCAAAAAGATGTTACACTTTGGATTTGGACAACTATAGAAGTTCCTCTCAAAATTACGCGGCGTTAGAGATAACTTCACGGTCCTGTAGCAATGACAGTTGGTGCAACGAAGATTTGCTGTCACTGGATTCCATGCATGATATTGATTACTTTGACTACTCATCTCTTCCGAAAAAATGCTGTCATAAAATAAGCAGTTATAGAAATTATGTGAAGTATTACTGACAAATACTACTCAAAACCAGCAAATATGACAAGTATTACTACTCAAAACCACCAAATATTACTACTCATTTCCGATAAAATGCTGGATTTCATGCATGATATTGATTCCATGCAAGTATTACTACTCAAAACCAGCAAATATTGACAAAACCAGCAGATACTGACAATACCAGCAAATATTAACAATGCATGATATTGATTACAGTCTCAAAACGAGAAAATCAGGAAATCTGGCAAAACGAGACTGTCAAAATCAAAAAATCTGGCTAATTATTCACAATACCAGTCTCAAACTAGAATCAAATTACAGTCTCAAAATCAGACTGGCAATTATTCGCTAATTAAGTTGTGCTAACTTTTGTGCCTCAAAACCAGATTTGATGTCACTAGCAAAACCAGATGTGCCTCAACTCTTCAGGCGAGATGTACAAAAGAGAGAAGACAATGTTCAAAAGAGATAGGAAAATACCTCACGGGCGAGATGTACAAAAGAGAGGAAAATGTTCAAAAGAGCGACGAAAAATACCTCACGGGCGATATGAAGGCGATCTGGAGTTTCGCGACTGGAGAGGCAATCTAGGCAGATGGCTTCTTCACGGTCGAGAGGAGAGCTAGGGTTTCACCAGCAGGAGAGAGAGGCACAAAGGGTTTTTGCTGGGGAGAGAATGTCGAGAGAGCTGGGGAGAGAATGTCGAAAAAAATTTAAGTCGCTGGGGAGATACTGGAGGTATCCAGTGCCGAATTTTTAGCACAATCAGATTTTCCCATCTGATGAGATCCGACGGTTTAGAAGGTATGAAGCCAAAAGGCCTTTGGCTTCTTGAAGCACAATAGCTCTTCTCTCTCTCTCTCTCTATATATATATATATATATATATAAATGTTATCATACTTCAAGAAGCAAAGGGGTTTTTTGCTTCATACCCTTCCCACCGTCCGATCTCATCAAATAAACTCAGCTGATCAGATCATTTTTTCGAAACTGGACATGTCCAATGCTGATTGATTATCGATGGGGTTCGTCGACTCGACACCCTTCCTGGTCTGATCAGACGGGGAAAAGAGGGAGCCTAGCAATAAAATAGACAGATATATTAGGTAATCAAAATATGGAAAACGAAGAGATGAAGTGGAGGTGAAAAGAAGAATGATGAGAGTACTTTTTATGCATGTCAAGCGGCGATAGAGAAGAATGATGATGTGGTTTGTTGATAGCGTGTGTATTAACCATATGACAGGAGACGAGACAATCTTTTGCATGCTTCATACGACCGCCACTACTCACATCACAATGGGTAATGGTGCAGTTGTGAAGTCCAAGGGTAAATGTATGATTGTCGTTAATTCCAAAAAGGGTAGAATGTTGATTCACGATGTGTTGCTTGTGCCAGAATTGGTGCAAAATTTGCTAAGTGTTGAATAATCACAAAAAAAATTTAGGGGATTTTACGGCTTTATGGGTATTATAAGAAGTTTGTCAAGGGGTATGGTATTATTGCCAAGCCACTAACAAAGTTGCTTAAGAAAAATGGTCAGGTGGACTCATGAAGCTCAACAAGCCTTTGTGAAGCTCAATGAGGCAATGGTGACTGCACCAGTTTTGAGGTTTCCTGATTTCATTCAACCCTTTGTTGTTGAGAGTGATGCTAGAAAGGAGGGCATATGTGTTGTACTGATGCAAGAAAGAAGACCAATAGATTTTCGATTAGAAGCCAGAAGTGAAGAATCAATCTCTATCTATATATGAAACATAAATGCTGGCTTTGTACACTGATGTGAGTAAATGGAGTCACTATCTATTGAGTTCTGAATTTATTATAAAAACTGATCAAATCATTTTATAATATCTTATGGAATAGAAGTTGAATACACCCCTATAACACAAAGGCCTTAGCAAATTATTAGAATTTAATTACAAAATTGAGTAAAAAAAAGAATTGTAAATAAGGTTATTGATGCCTTGTCTACAAAGAAGTAGAAAATATAGTTGGGCAATTCAATGATTACCAATCTTTGTTCTAACATAATGAATTTAACATAAACTCTAATTGAGAATACACTCTAACAACTTCAACAACTTGCACAACAACTCTCTTGTGATTATCTCCATTTACTTTTTCTTATCTTCATCCAGATTGTTGCAATAGATCTCTTGTGATTATCTTCATTAACTCGTTCGTCTCTAGTTTGTTGCAAATATCAAGACCTTACTTTTACTTTTTCAGTTTTACG